>JAMKQA010018912.1:0-24647 GCA_024699735.1 Posidonia australis
TTAATGATATTTTACATAATAAACTAAAAAATATTCTAATTAAATCTTTTTTAAATGTTTTATAAATTATATTTCTTGTTGTATTTCTAGAAAAACTTTTAAACTGTGGATTTAAATAATTTTGCATACATTATTCAAAAATTTTATTTTCAGAAAAAGAAAATGGTTGTTCGTCTTGTACTATAAATTTAGTTACTCCTTCCTCAACTTCTTCTGTATTATATTTCCAATTAAATATACCACTAGATCCTACTTGTAATTTTGATTGTTTTAAATCTGTGTTATCATCTTTATTATGTTTAGGTATACATTTTTGTAAATGTCTTGATATATGACCTACACCCCCTCTCCTAGGACATGTGTATGTTGTATTACAATAATTACAGTAACATCTAGTTTGATCTACAGGGTTTATTGTAACATGCTCCCAAACCCAAGAACTTTGTTTCCTAGGTTTTTTAGTGGCTGTGGACTGTATAGTATGTGTTGGGGGTAGACTGAGGCTGATCTGACTCCATACTCGGGATATAGTCATGGCTACCAATGTTACCAATATTTTCCATTTTAATATAAAAAATGAATATAAAATAATAAAACCCTTAACCCACAAAAACCAAAACCCAAAAATGGAGGGATTACAAGTAAAAAATTTGGAGGGATTAGAAGTAGAGAAATTTTGATGTTGCTAGCTCAGTTGGTGTCGCGTGGAAACTGAAGAGTAGAAGACAGGGCGGAATCCAAAGCCAAACAGCGAAATCTTAACTTGAAAATCCTCACTTGAAAGTTGGGAGAAAGTTGTAGATTTGTAGTTGAGAAGAGAAGAGAAGAGAAAAGAAGATTGAGTTGTGAAGAAAAATGAATGGAGTAGGGGAGTATTTATAGGGTAAATGGAGTGAATTTTAATATTAGAAAAAAAACATAAGAAATATGTAACGGCTAAATAGCCGTTGAAAACAACTATATTATTTAGCCATTGCAGAATGGTGCACCAGCCTGGTGCGCCAACGTGGTGCGCCAGGTATGTGCACCCTATATTTGTTTTTTGTTTTTTTTAAATTATTGCAAGCTGGCCGGCCCGACCAGGCCTGGCCCGATCCAGACTGTTTTGATAGGTCAAATTCGGCCTAGTAAAAGGACTTGACGAGCCTAACTCTTGGGCCCGGCATGGCCAACGACGGGCCTGGCCCAGCCCAAGGAAATTTTTTTTTGGGCTTGGACCATGTCAGGCCCGGACTGGGCCGACCCAACCTAATTTCCACCTCTATCCATGGATTGGTAATTTGTGTTTCGCACATGGATAGTGACATCAGACTAGGCATACAGCTGAAGCAGGCGGGTGTAAACTGAAGTCCAAGATAAGTTTATGCAACTCTAGGAAATTTCCAGTCACAGCTTACAGAACAGAGCACGTCAAGTTTAGTATCATACAAGCCAAGCCTCTGTTGCAGACATCACTTCATGTCCCTAAGACGCGTCGTAGTTTGAAGATGTCGCACATTTACTTTTATCAAACAGACTAGTTTGTTTGACTTTTACTAGCTCTGTCATTAGTTGGTCAATCGCTGTTATCCTTTTGCAACTTTTCCTCATATGCTTTTATACAGACCGATTTTCACCTTTTTCATCCATCATGACCAAGATTGCTTGGTTCTTCACTGTTTGTGAGCAATGTACAGGGAAACTGTAATTCCATATATTGTGTATAAAGCATTTTACGGTTGATAATACTAGGATTTTGAATGAAAAATGAAAATGAATTTATATTTTCGTGAATATCCAAAATATATATGAGATCCACTGTTGCAACAATAAAATAAATCCGTTTGAGGTTTACCTATTAAATCATGAGTTATAACAACGCAAGTGTGTTAAAGTCTTGTGAGGAACACGCAAAGTCATGCGCTCTAGAAACCCTAGCCGTCGCTCAAAAGCTCTTCTTCGTCACACCACTTCCTTCGATTGGAAAGCCTTCAAGGAGAGGCTCCTGGAGGAGGAGGATGCCTACTGCGTAGCTCCAATCCGCATAAAGCGTCACAGATCGAGGAAAAGCACCTCCTCTGCGGGCATCGGCTTCCCCTCTGAGATCGAGGAGAGGCTCCGGGAGAAGGAGGATGTCCTTCGTTCAACTTCAACCAGCAAACAGCATCGCGGATCAAGGAAGAACTCCTCCTCTGAGGGTATTGGCTTCTCCCTGCCTGCAACCCCTTCCTCGTAGGTAAGTGGTGCTGGGGTGCTCACCTCCCCCCTTGCCTTTGCCTGCGATAGAAATCTTCCCTCGTTGGCAGATGGCCCTCTTCTGTGGAAGTCTTACCCTCGGCTAGGGCATTCCAGTTGAGATCTGTCTACCTTGGGTGGATCTGACCAATTTTTCTGCTTTTCTGGTTCGTTGATGGAGTTGATTTACGATAGTTCATCATCTACCATCCCTCATGCCCTTAATATAGCAATATCTATGCATTGTTTTATGCATATTAATGTTTTATATTTTAGCTGGTTTATTGGTTTGGATCATTGCCATCTGAGCTTAGATATGGCCCCCTTTTTGTCTGGTCAGAGAAACCTCTCGTTCTCCGTTAAGTTTTTCGAGAACCCTAGCTCCGGGTGTTCTGATAAGTCACTCCCACCGGTGACTCTGGCCCAGTCTCAGTTCTCCGGTGACCTCGCTCCTCACAAGGCCCTCTCATCAGTGGCGAGTGCTTCCTTGGAATGGTCACTGGCCCAGACAGTTACTCCCTCTTCCCTCCAGCTCTTCTCCTCTCTTTCTGATCCGTTGTTCCCCTTTACATTGTCGGTTGGCGGGTTGCCTCCAGTGGGCGACCGTCGGAAAACCACTCCACACGCCTCCTTGACGGAGACGTCTAGACTGCGGTCTGCATGTGACCCTGTCAGTCCCTCTGCCGCTGTAGAGTCTGTCTTGAGTTCTGTGTGGAATTACTCAGCTTTCCAAACCCCGATAATCTCATTGGATTATCCTAAGCCCCTTATTAATTTGGATTTGCCTCCTAATTCTCTCTCGGGGAGTGTCATTATGGACCCTCATTACGTGCCTCGCATTAACTATGATGCCGATTCGGTGCCACTCAATACTTCTCTCGAGTCCCGTGTTACGGCAGATTTGCCCCAGCACATTAGGGCTTTTGAGCGATTTTCTAACAACAGGCAATTAAGGCGCCGCCCATCCATCTCTTACAACAACTGCCAGTCGTTTCCGTGCGTAGCATTTACGTCTCCCACGACATCCCTTTTCAGTGATATCTCTGAGCATTTATTATCACGATCGATTGACACAGGGATTTGCTCTGATATTCTTGATTCAACTACTCTCTCACTCTTAGCTGGCTCGTGATTCGCTCCCCTTGCTTCCCCTCCCTCTTTTGTCCACTTCCCAGTCCAACGGAGCGAAGCTTTTGAACTTTTGGCTGCATCGGCGGAGTGGACCTCTGTGAATCGTCGGAAGCCCTACCCTCCACTAGTAACTTTTTGTCGTGCCTCTGGACATTGTTTTAGCTATGGCCTTCTCGGTCACAACAAGAGCAACTGTAGATATTCGGGACTATGTTTTCGCTGTCTCTCCCCCTCTCATTCAGTGGCAATTTGTAAATTTTTTCAGGAAAGAAAGCAGTCTGCTTCTCCGCTCCCCAGCATGGCGGGTCTCTCCCCTCATAACCCAACCATTATACCCCCATTGGAAGCAACCTGCGATCTACTTCTCTCTCTTTCCTGTTGTGTGCTTGTCTCTGCCCATTCCACGTAGCTGACTAAGGAACTTTTGGAACACCTCATAGCCTCCAACTGGTCCCTGGCATCTGGGGTGGAAGTCAAGGACTCAGCCCCGAGGAAATTCCTTCTTAGGTTCCCATCCCCTAAGATTAAGATAGACACCCTTAATCTATACGGATCCTCTTTACAACCTTTATCCACCTCCTTTACTCACTGGACTCCTCAATCTAATGCGGTATTTACTCTTAGAGAGGAGGGTGTCTGGGTAAGATTAGAAGGTATTCCCCACCACCTTTGGAACATGGACATATTCAAGTTCATGGTTGCTGAGTTTGCCGATCTTCAGGAAGTTGACCTCACTATCGACTGAGCCAAACTACAAAGCGTCGCTCGTTGTCGGATTTTGATTCACCATGGGAAAGAACTACCTGATACTCGCTTTTACGCTTTTGGCTGTATTGTGTATCCTATTAAGTTCAGACCTAGCTGGGATATCTGTGGACCCTCCCCTCCCACCCAACCCTCCCCTGTAGCCTGGCCCTCTCAACCCTCTTCTGGCCCTGCCCAGAGAGCTCCTCCTCCTAACAGAAAGTCGTTCAAAACAACTAAGGGATGGCGTCGGACTAGGACTGGGAAAACTTCTAGATCGGGGAAAAATGTTTGGACTAGGTCCTCCTCACTCCTGCAAATCAGTGCCTTCTCCCTTGTCTCTGATGGTATTCTCCCTACCCCCTGCTTCCAAAGGATGGTACAAAGCTTCTCCCACACCCTCTACTTCTGAAGGATGGTACAAAGCTTCCCCCACCCCCTACTTCTGAACGATGGTACAAAGCTTCTCCCTCCATTTCTGCTAGAACAGACAACTCTCAGGGGTCTGACTCTCCAGCCTTTCTGGACGACTCAAGTTTTGTCCAAGCGGAGATTCGTTCCAAGAACATCTCCATGGGAAAGTTCAAGAAAATAATGGCTTTATACGACTGTATGGAGAGGGAAGATTCGGCATGTAACACGTCTGAATTGCATTCCTCCCATCCCGACACTTCGGTCCACACTCCAGGTAACAGCGTGAACCCTATAGAATATTATTCTTGTGAATTTAGATCTACTAATTTTGATGCTTTGTCGTCTTCCCTTCCTACTGAAATTGGCTCAAATATGGATAATATGCTTAATAAGGACTCAGACCCCTTGATATGGGATTCTTATGAGCATTTTCAAGAGTTTTGTGGTAAAATTGGTATCACCCTTAGGACTAACGTAGAGGTACTAAATTTCTTTTCTCAAGTTAGGCATGACCAGGGGAAACATCCTATTTCCCTGAGGGATCTACGTAGTTCTTGTGAGAGGGATTATCCCTCTCAGTCCTTCAATAATATTTCATGATTATTGCAACCTGGAATATCAGGAGATTAGGGTCCAGTGCCAAATCCCGTGTTGTACGCAATCTTGTTAGATTATAGAAAAGTGATATTCTTATCATCACCGAAACCAAGAAGGAGTCCTACACTCAAGCCTCTCTTAGAGCTTTAGGGGGTAGGAAGATCACCTCGTGGTCCTATCTTGCTTCCACAGGTGCCTCTGGAGGCATTTTGATTGGCTGGGATGGCAAACTATTTGATCTTAAGGCACACCTAATGGGCAACTTTACCCTTTCTTTACACTTTCTTACTTTTGAAGATAATTTTGAGTGGTGGCTCACAAGGGTCTATGGCCCTTGTGATACTAGACTAAATTCTGACTTCATTGAGGAATTGCATGGCCTCAGTCAAGTGGTTAATGAAAACTGGGTCATCGTTGGAGATTTCAACTTAATAAGATTTTCCCATGAGCATTCCTCTTGCCCGAGGATATCTACACATATGTCAAAGTTTAATGAATTCATAAATGGAAAGCATTTGGTGGACCTTTCCCCCATCAACTGTTTCTACACTTGGACTAATTACCAATCAGACCCTACGATGGTCAAACTTGACCGTTTCCTTACCTCTTCTCCTTGGTCTTCTAAATTCCCCAACTCATTCTGTTCAAGAAAGGCCAGAGTGATTTATGACCATGTCCCAATTGTTTTAAACATTGTTAGACAGAATTAGGGTCCCACTCCATTTAGATTCTATAGATCTTGGCTTCTAATCGATGGATGTAAGTCTCTCATTCAGGATTGTTGGCTGGAATCGAGAGCTCTCTTTCACACACCTAACCCATTGGCAGGATTCACCTATAGGTTGAAAGATCTGAAGCAACGTCTAAAAGGTTGGGTTGGACCAATTAGATTGGCCAGAGGTCTGAGACTAAGCTACATTGAAACACGAATACAGTATATCGATAGCTTAGCGGAGCACTCTTTTCTCAATGACGAGGTATGGACAGAGAAACAAGCATTGTGAGAACAGCACTTTGAACTTTTAAAAGAACAAGAGATTTTCTGGAAATAGATATCTAGAATTCAATGGTTGAAAAGGGCGAATCCAATTCTCCTTCTTTCATAGCATTGTTAATTCACATAGACGGAATAATAGCATTCTTTCGCTCACCGTCAATTCTATACAAATTACATCTCCTTTGGCAATTAGGGAGGAAATAGAAAACCACTTCTATAATCAATTCAATTCCCAGTTATGCCCAAGAATTTCTCTCAATTGGGAACACTTGGATCCTATTAAAATTCCTAACCCTGATTCACTAGAAGTGCCATTCTCGGAAGAAGAGATTAAGGCAAATCTTACCAAGCTTCTAGGAGACAAAAGCCCAGCACCCGATGGGTTCCCTATGTTTTTCTTCCATCTATTCTAGGATCTTATGAAACATGACATAATGAATATCTTTCATCATGTCTTTACATCTAGTGATCCAGACACCCTCTCCCCCTTCAATCAGACATTTATTGTCTTGATTCCCAAATGACCCGGAGCTAGTATGATTTCAAAATTTAGGCCTATCAGTTTGGTGAATAGAATTTATAAGATTTTCACCAAAACATTGGCATCTAGGCTCTCCCCTATTCTTTACAAGGTTATTGACAATACTCAATGTGCTTTTCTTGTTGGACGCTCAATTGGGGATTGTTTCCTTGTAGCTCAGGAAACTCTCCATCTGATGAAGTCTTCTAAGGTTTCTGGCTACATTCTAAAGCTGGATTTTGAGAAGGCATTTGACAATGTCAATTGGGAATTCTTACTGGATTCTCTACAGGGGTTAGGCTTTGGGGGAAAATGGATCTCTTGGATCATGATGTGTATTTCTTCTGCAAAATTTTCCATATTACTTAATGGATCATCCCATGGTTTCATTGGGCTGCTAAAGGGCTTAGACAGGGGGATCCTATCTCTCCCTTGCTCTTTATCATAGCTACACATGTCCTAAATCGTATGTTACAGTTAGCACTGAACCACAATCTAATTGAAGGCATTCGATTCCCTCATGGGAGACCCCATGTGTTAAATATTCAATATGCAGATGATACCATTCTATTTCTAGCTGACAGTGCAGAGAATATTGTTAATATTAAACGCATTCTTTGCTGTTTCCAATCTTGTTCTGGACTTCAAATTAACTTTTTGAAATCATCCCTCACTAAGATAGGGGTAGGCCAAGACTCTATTGATAATGCTTGTAAGTCCCTTGGTTGCAAGTCAGCTGAGCTACCTATTACATATCTGGGTAAGCCTCTTCACTATAGGAAAGCTACGCGTAGAGATTAGACTCCAGTTATTGAGAAGTTATCCTCTAAACTATCCCATTGGAAAGCACATTTTCTCTCTCTTGGTGGAAGGCTAACATTGATTAATTCAGTCTTATCAGCCATTCCTACTTATTTCTTATCTGTACTACACATGCATAGATAGGTAGAGAAAGATATTGACAGGATTAGGAGTAACTTTCTTTGGAAATTTGACCCTACTGCCAGGAAGGGGGTATATTTAGTCAAGTGGGGTTCTCTTTGCAGACCTAAGCAGCATAATGGCTAGGGGATTATTAACCACAGTAATTTTAGCTTAGCACTCAAAACTAAGCTTGTATGGCAATTATTTTCGCAAAATTGTAATGTCAAGTGGAAAGATTTAGTGAAGGCTAGATACCTGAATTCCCTTTGGCTTGGGGCTCTATTAAATACTTCCACTGACTACTGCTCCCCTCTGTGGCTCTGTCTTAAATGTTGTTTGAATATTCTTAATTGTTTCTCCTTACACCAATTGCGGAATGGGGAAGAGACTTTGTTTTGGGAACACAATTGGTGGAATGGGAATAAATTAAAACATCTTTTCCCTGAACTCTACTTTGTTAGCAAATGGAGGAAAGCTTCTATTAAATACATTCGAGAGTTAATTGGAGAGGACTTTAGCAAGTTGATTGATCTCTCTAAAGTACAACTGTGTGAATGTCGTATTTTGCAATCACAACTTGATTTGCTGGTGTCTATCATCCACTCTACCCACCTGGGGGAGGAGAAGGATGCCCTCTCCTGGATGCCTTCCGCCACTTCTTATTTCACTATTAAGTCTTGTTATAATGTTTTAAATGATGGTGGACTAAGATTCACTTTCTTTGAGCATATTTGGATGAGCTGGGCTCCGCTAAAGGTTAAACTCTTCTCTTGGCTAGTACTTAATAACAAGAATCTTACTAAAGAAAATCTGGTCAAAAGAGGTTGGACTGGATCTGTAAAATGTATTTTTTGCAACTTACAAATTGAATCCAATAATCATATATTCATGCACTATAAATATATTAGTCAGATATGGTACTTTTTTATTCCTTCTCAGTTATACCCTGGCTATTATAGTTTGCACGACTTGTTTCATCATAAACCTACTCTCAGATTTTCTTTAAATAACCATGGTTGGTATGTTTTACTTCAAGTTATCCTCTGGTTAACTTGGAAGGAAAGAAATAGTAGAATATTCTGTGGTTCCTCTAAGCCTTCTTATCTTATTATTTGGGATGTCATTGGACTAATGAATCAATGGTTAGATTCTCTTACTCCAGGGTTTGAAAAGGAGGATTTGAGGAATTCATTATCTTCGATGAACGTCGCATGGTCTGCGAATCAAACCTCCAACTGTACCATGGATGCTCCTCACCCTTCTACTGACACAAATATGCAAGAGACTGTCCCTGCTGCTGACATGGGACAGTAGATTTGTTTTCAGGACTTGAATTGCCAGCTTTGCTGGGTGGCCTGTACTTTATTGGCAAAAACATTACCTTTTTTGTCTTTTCTTTTGTTTTGTATTATGCTCTGTGAAATTTTGGATGCTTGATTCCCTTGGTTCCTTTCCTTGGGATTTATTACTAATGCTACTTACCATTACCAAAAAAAAAAACAACACAAGTGTGTTAACTGTTAATGGCCCAAAAATTAGATAAAAGAACATGTACCTTATTTCAAACTTTTTATTTTGAGAAAAATATTTATTAAATAAGAATGTGGATAAATTAGATAAAATTATTCACAATAACAAATGAAAGAATAAATTTTCTTTGGAATAATATATACCTCTCGAAAAGATATATCCATTGATATTACACCGATCCACCTAATTTGCCTTCGTAAAGCAAGTGAGTCATGAGGTGTTCCAATAAGTCAAAAAAGTTAAGTAGAAATATCTTTTCAAGATTACACAATATGAGAACAAAATTTCCTTCTAAAGTCTCTATGTCTTTCATAGACATTTTGAGGAGCAAATGTCCTTAAAGAATTTGCTTTAATCTGTAAGTACTTCTATAATGGACTTAGACAAGTCATCTCAAAATGCGAAACAAAGCAGTCTCTCTATAAGTATATGACAATCATGACTTTTCATTTCCTTGAAAATATATTTCTTGAGATCCACAAATTTTGATATATTTGATGCATACCTGTTTAGAAATTTTAAGCTGTTAACCCACTTACATACTGGGTTTATCTAATTCCTATCGAATGTGTACTTTTTCTTAATCATTTAAATTTTTCCATTGACGTACTCTATCAGGTGCAAGTCCTTATGACTTCAAATCTCTACGTGTATTCTCTATGTTCTTTGTCTTGTCCTTGACATCTAATACCGTATAAAACATATTATTAAATACATTCTTTTTAATATACATGACGTCTAAATTTTGATGAATTAGGAACTTCAACAAATATGGTAACTTTCAGAATATACTGATCTTCATCTAGTTATAAGTATTTCCGAATACCTCTAAAGTTTAGCCATTCCATCACAAATTTCCTGGCTTTGTCTCCACAAATAACTCCACTTTACCTCATTGCTAAGGAAACGGAGCTTGAGAGCCAGAAGGGAGGGATAAGAAGAAAGTGAACATTTTGTGAGTGTAGGAAGTGCTCCTTGGAGCATCCTTGTCCTTACAAGTTGGTGGTTGTCACCCTCAATCAACTCCATACATAATCAACAACCCACCTCCAACCATCTCACACCGTAACCAATAGTAACCAAAACGCTACAAGATAGACCACTCAAAGCTGTCTTGACTCTACAATTTGTGTTGTTGAAGACTCATTCTATACACCCCATCAATTCCTTGAGTACTTCTGTATTCCTTTATAACAAATAAATGTCGTCGGCACAAGTAACTATAGATTTTTTTTTTTGTACCAGTCACTTTTGATACTAGAAATAGACTTCCTTGATCTAGAATTCTTACTAGACAACGACAATTATCTGACTTTAATTGCTTAAAGATTTCCTTCCACTATTGTAGACACCTTGGATTTTACAAGAAGGTATGAACAAAACCAGAGGAGAGAAGGTGTAATCTTGGAACTGCCTCGATAGCGTTCATATCAGCCATTGGCCTCCAATTGTCCCTCGGTGAGTAATCAATGGGCTCAAAGGCTACATGACTGACTTTTATTGGGCCAAACAACACTTCCAACTGGTTATATGTGGCATAAATTTTAGGCGTATATAGCTGGTGAAAGTAAGTGGCAGATATAGCTGGCGAAATGCCCTATTTCAGTGCTGAAGGGTGGAAAAGTCTCTATTGCTGCTTAATTTCTTGATTTTCTACTAATGTCGGCAAGGATTGAGCCTAGCCTCATTCCTCACACCTCCAGGGACCATTGTGCCCTTAATTTGGCAATGAATTCACCATTTCAAGCCCTCGGAAGTCATCAACACCATCTGCCGAAGACCATTAAGCATCCATGGCCTCAATTCATCTTCGGTGCCTATTTAAAACCCTTGGCGTCACTCTAGAGGGGAGATCGCCATCACTACAACCAACTCAGAGAAGCCTCCAACGACGCACGGCCCACCACAGGTAAGTCGTTTGCTCTTTTCTGTCACCATCTTAGCATCGTTTGGGTTTGTGAGTTGCTGGGAGTCGATTCCCAATGCTCACTTCCTCACTTTCCTCATTGATTCCAGAGACGTAGGCCATGGAGGGGTATTAGCTATTTCCTTTTGCATGTTCATCATGCTCATTCCCCCTCCTTGCCTCTCCCACCTTTCTGGATTCTGGCTGGTGCTCGACGTCCTCAACTAAGGACAGTCGATGCATGCGTCGAAGAAGGAGACGGGTGGAAGGATCTGTCCCGCTTTCCTTTGACTTGAGCCTGTAGGCTTGCTCCATTTTCGCTGCCCTAGCTCTTCTAGCACATAGTCTCCCATCTCCGTGCCTCCTTGATCCCCAAAGAGAATCATCGGCACCTCTCTGTAGACATACAAAGCTTTCGGAAACGAGCTTGGAGGGAGGGATAGCTGGAGCCATCACCTAGCAGTTGGATCATTGGGGAAGCTTCTTCATCGTCCAAGCTTGCTTCCTGGGAGCCGAGATCATTCTTCCAGGCCACGTCGACATCCACTAAAGCTAGCCAGCACCTTCTTCGGCAAGGTTGACGGGGAGAGAAGTTCACAATGCTGCTTTTTGATCAACCTGGCCGAATATCTTCCTCTTGCTTTCCTCCAACATCTCCAGTCAGTACTCAAGCAATGTAGGCCGGATGAGTGGAGATTCCATCAGAGTTCAGAAACAGAGCAGGTGGCGAGTCACGTGGTTCCTGATGGCGGTGGAAGTTGGTGATCAGTCAAGTGAAAGGAGCTGGCGGTTATAGGCGGTAGTTCCAGCTAACGGAATTAGTTGGAGAAAATCGTCGACGTGGGGCCCAAAGATCCAAGCAGTTATAACTGATTCTTGGCTTCTTGATTTGACTAATATTTGATTTCTTGGATTTTCTCGGGATTCCTTAGAAATCTCCATTCAATCTTTGGGCATATAATCTTTTGGCATGATTTGCCAAAAATGCCCTTTCTTTGCAATTTTATCATTTCTCCCATATTTTCTGATTTTATGACTTGATTTGGATTTTTATCGCCCAAGGGCGTACATTAACAAGCTTGACAATGCTGACATGGACCTGAATGAGGATTAATTTCTCTTATTTGACTTTTCTAGGATTTTTCTAGTTTCCGTTGTTTGTGTGACACTTTTCGAGCATTCCTGATTTTACATGATTTTCTTCATCACCCAAGGGCGTACAGTAAAGCACCATTTTCAATGCCTACATTGTCCCTCGGATTATTTTCCTTATCATTTCTATTTTATTCGTCATTTCTTAGAGATTTGTCATGTTTTCGCATTCATCCTAGGCATGTGCATTAGAATTAGACAATCAAACACACACTAGATCATGAGCAAGTGGTTAACCTTGAAAGATCGAATTCTTTGGGCCTGTGGGGGTGCCTAACACCATCCCCATGCGTAACAAGAATCTTTACCCTTTCTCTGGCCCGTAGTGATTTGTACGCTACATCCATTAGTACGGAGCACACATGTGTCTTTGCATTGATTTCTTTGAGTTTTTCTTTATATTTAGTTTTCCTCGTCTTTCCATTAAATCACTAGGTGGCTACTCCTTTTCCTTATCCTTTTGTCTTATCCTTCTTTGGTGTTTCTAAGTCGAGTCTCCTTCCTCAGATTTACCAATTTTGCCATGACCATATCGGGATTCTTCGTGTTTTTCCACGCATTGAGAAGTCGTGCAGAGTTCCACCAACATGGTCACAATTGCAAATAGTTATTCTAAAATCAAACTTGAGGTAAGGGAAGAGCATGATGTTGCAATGCAACATCAATACGAGTAGCCTCACTAAAACAAATCTATGGCAGGTAGATTTTTAGTCTACGGTAAAGAACAGAGGATGCGTCCACAACAAACATAACAAAACAAGGCCAGTAACATCATCCAATCAACTATGGGCACACATTGAGATTTTTGGAAGTTATTTTCAAAGATATCAATGCCCAAGAAGTTTCCACGATCCTATAATGGTGTAGTAGCATGCCGCATGAGAATTGACTAGACTGATCTTCAATACATGTTCTCTATTATCAAAGGGAAGTGTCTTAGTAAGATGATCAACTACGAATGAGTAAGTTCCAATATATTCATGTGATTATGCTATCAATTGCTCGTGCAAGGCATGAAAGGCCAAATGCACAAACCAATAAGTTCTCAACGAGATGATGAATCCGAGGTAGAATACTCGAGTCGAACACACCAAAGTAAAATAACAAAGGATAAGGAAGAAAGAAGTCATCACATTGTCTATCAAATACAGAAGATGAGGAGAACCATGCAAGGAAAATATAATAAAGGCAATGCAAATAAAGATATATGAATGCACCGTGCCAATTGAATTTGACACATAGGTCATTGTGAGCCAAAGAAAGGGTAAGGACTCTGGTTATGTATGAGAAAGGTGTTAGGCACCCCTATATGTCCGACGAATTGATCTTTCTTGGCTAATTCGCTTTCATGTGTGGCTGTATAGACAATTAAATGTTAAATAGTGTATGGTCTTAGGCAATGATGTGATACGTTGCAATTGGATGCACACTCAGTTATTCCTATATTTAGATGAATGCTTGATGCCATAATGTCATGTGAAATGTGAATAAACATGTACATACCAAGATCCAAATGAAAAAAACAAGATAAAAATAAGATAAGCATGTGAGCATGTGCTCAGGTCTGCTATCTATTCTGAACCCAATGAATTATGCTAGCGAACCACGATGGTGGTATGTGATACACATCTATGGATGCTACATGCACTCCATGTTTTACAGAGTAGGTAGAGAACATGTCATTGCACATTGATGAGTAAAAATGATGAAAACACGAAATTCTCTACAGAAGAAGCAAACATGAACTATAGTAAAAATTAATGATCATGTACAAATCATGGATGCTTATGAACTTCTCCCTACCTCACTTGTTCACCTTCAGGTCTCATCATCTCTCATGACCATGGAATTAGGCCACGAGCTCTGATGAATTGTCTTGACGTTGACTAGGATTGGAGGAGGCAAGTGGAGATGAGAACACACTAAGGATGCAATGTGGAAGAAAATTAGTTGCCTCTCTTTCCTCCCCACCATGCCTATTGAAGTTTGCCTTATACTCGATGGCCATGGGAAGGACTGCAAGTTTGAGGCTCCATCTCTTTTGGAACGACACAGGGAGGATTCAAGGAAGAAAAACAAGCACTTGAACAAGCCACCATTCGCATTCAAGGGCCGTCAGTATAACAACCCCCAAGTTGCTACTACTCAACCTAGCTACACAATTTCATTTTTCTTTTTATCATTTTATTACAATTAAAAATTATGCTATTTATACAGCTAGGTCTATGTACACTCAACAAAAATAAATCTAATAAATAGTAGAAATAAAACTAAACTAAACACTCACCAAAATCCCTATAGTGTGGCAAGATGACTCCTCCAATGTGCACTAGCTAAAACCAACTCCTATTCTGCACCTGCCAAAACAGAAATCAAAGCACATATGAGTGACGGCTCAAAATGGTCACCTAGCACACACCTCACCTAACAACTCGACACACTATACCTAAGAAGCAAGTGCAATTACACCCCATTCAAACAACCATAGGCATCCCACCTAGATGCCGTAACACTAGAACGGGAAATCCACTATTACCTAATAGGCAACGAAACCTCAAAACCATTCTTTAAAATCATTCTTTTATCTTTTTCCTTCAAAATCATATGCATGCTCTTTTAAAGCCTTATATGCATGCTCAAGATATCCACTCTTTCCAAATCAAGCCTAGAAACCACACTAAAACACACAACTTGATCCCACCAACAACGTCTAAATGCACCCTATAGTACCCATAACACTCACAACAATCACAAAACACAAGCTACAGAGCCTCCACCCTACACATCATGGTCTCCTCTAGACCAAAGCAACAACAGCAAAGCCACGAAGCCACTGCTCCCAAAATACAACACCACACTGGAGCAACACTATGACCTCTACTAGGTCCAAAACCACAAGCAAACAACGTGTCGTACTGCAAAATAGTCAACACAGGCATCTACACAAGTAGTCCATCGAGAAGCCACCATGGCGTTGGCATTGCCATGAACAATCACCCTGTGGAGGAGTCTACCCGTCCTGTAGTCTCGCCACCTATAGGACCCTCACAAGCTAACCACCTAGGAAAGCTGCTCAACCCACCTGAGCAAGCCATCCTACAACTCAAGACGAACCACAAGGTACACCCATTGGCATCCTATTTTCAGCTAGACATTCAATCCCTTCGAGAATCATTTTCACCTCCTGGAACTAGGTCTCACATTCCTTTGGGGTACCATGCTCATTCAGAGTCGGCATGCCCAACTAGCAAAAATGCTTGATCCATGGATCTCCCTTCGCCTCATCTTTACTACTATTGCCAAGAGACTAGGTGAAGCCTTACATCATCTCGCCAAACACCCGTCACATGCCCCTCCAGACACTACCTTCCTTCATCTCTGAGCTAGGCACTTGGGCCTTGCCACGGCTAAAACATCGACGAGACATCATCTTGCTAAGACAACACAGGCAAACAACAAACAAAGTCAGGTGCAGCTATTCTAATTGTGCAATCCAACTAAGCCACTATGCCAGACACCAACCAAGTCGATGCACCCTAGTGAACCAAGGCTCTGATACCACTCTGTAACACCCCAAAACTAGGTACGCTACCTAAATAGCATCACAACTCAATTACAATAATTAAAAGATTAAAATAACTAGGAAGGGTCGAACAACTACCCAAGAACGGCGTGCAGTTAGTGGCTCTGGAAACTCGAGCACCGGATCTCGGACTACAGTCCAACAGTTGTCCACTTGAAAAGCCAAACACACAATAACAAAACACGCACGAGTGACATCTAAGTCACTCACTAAGCGACCACATGAGAAACCATAGCAAAAACAACCAAAAATCTCAAGAAAACTCCTTATCACGGCTAAGCAAAACCAAAACCAATTCCTTAGTAATTACTCAAAATTGGTTCACAAAAAACTTGGAATTCATTCTAAGAACCAAAATCCTCGAGAATCTCCTTCCTAAGACTATGTGTAGACACCCCAATATGCTTGCAAATAGGCCAAACCCAACAGCCACTCCTCACTCCAACAGCCACCAATGCAAGCGCACCTATCTGGTGCACCTTAATGGCGCATCTGTTTGGCGCATCAAACAGACACACCTTTCTGGCGTACCAAACAAAACCCTAACTGGGCTCTAAAAAGCCTAAATACAAAACAAAACCCTAAAATACCAATAAACCTTAAAACCGAGGTTAAACCCTAATCCAAACATTAAACCCTAGCTTAGGACCTAAATTAAATTCAAAACCACAATCCAAACCTTAAAACCTAAGTCAAACCTCAACAACCTAACTAACTTCCATTACATCCTAACTAATCTAACAAACTCATGTAACAACCAAAACAAACATAACTATTTCCCACTTCTCTTCAACAAACATAACTACTTCTCACCTCTCTCCAACAAACATAACTACTTCCCACTTCTCTCCAACAAACGTAACCACTTCCCACCACTTCTTAACCACCATAACTACCTTCCACTCTAGCCATAACAACCAGCCAAGCCTATATATAGCCCCTTTTGCAAGTAGAAATGGACTTTTGGGCACTTTTGCAAAAATTGAGAGAGGAGAGCTCCCCAAGTCTTCTTCCTCCCAACCAGAGAAACCAGAGAGTTCCTGGAAGAGAGAGGAAGCTCGTGGAGGTGAGAAACTAGAGTTCTAAGCCATATCCGGTGAGCTCTGGTGGCCTCCGACGAGCTTCGATGGCCTCCGACGAGCTCCGACCATCCACCACACTGCCAGACCAGGTGCACACTCTTCTGACTTCAATTAATGTTAGAAATGCTCCCCTAAGACTTCCTTTGTCTTCCATGATCGATTCCAGCAGATCCAAAGGTCTCCTCTGGTCGGAATCAGCCATCAGGCCTCGCTGGAGCCATTTTTCGGTGGCCTAGGTGGGGGTGCTGGTCTAGGGCACGACCCTAGCCCCAGAGCAGTTGGATTCTCCTCCCTAGACCTCCCTCTAGCTTCTCCACCCCTCAAATCCCCGTTCCAGTCGCTGCGGAGGCCTCCACCAGAAGATCGCCGGAGTCGCGCCATGTCGCCGTCGTCGGAGAAGAAGACTGTTCACCGTAACTGAACGCACGCCTCTAGCTCCATTGTGCCTCTTCGATCATCTAGGATCACTCCACGACCTGCCACCAACACATCGGAGCCACCAGGAGTGACATCCCACTCTCCCAGTGCCCCCCAACGCTACCAAAAGTTGTTACCATCGCCGAAGAAGATGACATGTGGTCGGAGCTCGATCGGGAGTCCCGCGCAGCGTAGCACCCTTTGGATCAGTGGGGAATTTTCCTTTCTACACTATCGACCTTCCAGGAGCCTCGAATCGCCGCACCGCTGCCTCCAAAGTCTTCTCCTTCTCTAGCACTATCGTTGGAGTCGTCTCGACGATGACGGGGATTGACAGCCGCCTCTAGTCGTCCGATGCTCCATCCACACCGTCAGATCCCTTTCGTCTCCTCTCCTTTTACTTGCTATGCCCTTTGTTCTCCGATCAGGCCTTGGGATGCTCTGGAGAGGCAACTTTGACGGTCGTCGACGGCGACCGTCGATCATTTTCTTTTTAATAAAAATAAAAAAATAGTTTTCTTTGATTAAATTTCTAAACCTTTTGTGTTGTTACATTTAGGTCCTTTTTTTATTACAAATAGGTCCTTTCTCTTACTTTTAGGTCCCTACACATTTTTATTAAATCGTTTGGATAAAGTTTTAATTGAAAATAGTGCAATGTGCCCACTGAGTTTTCCTAATAACATTTTCCAGGTTTAAAAGTTTGATAAAAAAACCCTAGAGTTTCTTTGCACGCATTTTAATCCAACCTTTTTGCATAAACAACCCTGAACTTTTCTAAAATTATTCTGGATGCATGTTGCTCTGGTTAAATTACATTTTAGCCCTTGAACATTTCTAAAACTCTTCTGAATGCATGTTTCTCTGGTTAAATTGCAATTTAGCCCCTGAACTTTACAGATTTTACACTGAATGCATGTTTTCTAGGGTAAAATTACTGAATTGCCCCTTAAACTTTCTGATTTCAACATTGTAGATACCCCAATTCCCCAATTTTGCAAGATGGAGATGTGGTCGCTGAGTTCTAACCCTAATTGAAGCCCATTAGGCCCATGGAGGCCCATATAGGCCCATTAAACCCAATTTGAGCCCACTTTGGCCCACAAAACCTATAAAGGCCCATTTAATTCAACCAAAGCCCATTTAGTTCATGGAAGCCCACTTTGGCCCATGGAGGCCCACAAGGCCCACATAGGCCTATTAAGCCCAATTGAGCCCACTGTGGCTCCAAAGTCTATTAAGGCCCACAATAAATTTTCACCTTATTCCTCCTTCTACATATTCTTTATTTTCTCCTTTATTTTCATGGAATTTCTAACCCAACTCTCTCATTTCACCTCACTTGGCCATTGAACCCATTTCTTCTTCTCTAACCTCCCACGAATCAGCCTGAAACCTGCTCCAGCTACTGAGCTCCTCCAGCCAAATAGAACACCACTGATCCAGCAAACCTCCAAGTAGCCCCAGCAGCTGGATGAGTTGCCGGAGGGGCCTAGATCGTCGTCGATCACTGTTGGCGAGCATGGGACAGGATGGAGCACAAGGGAGACAGTAGTTTGTTAGGCTATTACGAGTCTGGTTGGGGAGGTTAGAGGGTTGTTAGGCATTTTCTGTTACACGGTTGGCCGACGGTTGAAATGGGTTGTTGGGTTTCTTCAGCTATAAAAGGGAGGGTAGAGGCAAAGTTTTGGAAAACTTTTGCGAGAGAGAGAAGAGAGCTGAGAGTGCTAGAGAATTCCAGAGAGAAAGGGGTGCTCGCGGGAAGGAGAGGAGGAGAATTCAGACACTCCAGCGAGCTGTGAAGGAGCCTCACGTCGTCAGGCCAGGTACGCACTCTTCAGACCTCTTTTAGTTTCGAACATTGCTTCCTAGGATCCCCTCTCTCTTTCTGGATCAATTCCGAGCAATTCAGGGGTTTTCTCTGGAAGAAATTGCTCCCTGGAGCTCGCCATCGCCGTTTTCTGGCGATATAGGTGGGAGGGTGGTCCAGGGCATGGTCTTGGCCCCTAGTAGGTCCTATCTTCCTCCCCTAGTCTTCCTCCTACTTCTCCGATCCCTAGCACGTCGCTTCACCGCCTCTAGAAGCTCCACCAGAAGATCGCCGGAGTTACACCAATCCTACCGTCGCTGGAGAAGACGACTGCTCCAGAGAAGGAGCACGTGCACCTCGCTGCTCCAAGCTCCTCCGACGGTCTAGCAACACGCCTCGACGCTCCACAAGCCCTCCAGAGCCTTCAGATCCACGCCACGAGCTCCCAGATCCTCGCAGCAATCCCGCTCACCAACCTCGCCGTCGAGGTGCTCCGGCGACTCTCACCGTTAGATGCTCGATCCACTCCGATGGATCGCCGAAGCACCGTCGCCGACGACCGTCGTTCTTCTTTTTTTCTGTTAAAACAATTAAAACATTTTATTTTGATTGAACTTCTGGAACTTTGTTTTCCATGCATTTAGGTCCTTTTTGTATTACACAAAGGTCCTTTTATTACAAATAGGTCCTCCTCTCATTTTTCTAAAATCATTCGAATAAAGTTTTAACTGAAAATATTACATTCTTCCCCCTGAACATTTAAAATAATGTTTTCCAGGCATTAAACATTAGCAAAAGCCCTCAAGTTTTCTTTTAATGCATTTTATTTAGGAATTTTACATATGAGACCCTAAGCTTTCTTGAAATCTTTCTGAAAGTTCATTTTTCTGGTTAATTTGCATTTAAGCCCCTGTATTCTTCTAAAATCATCCAAGATGCTTATTTTTACTGGTTAATTTGCATTTTAACCCCTAATTTCTTCTGAAACTCTTCTGAATGCATTGTTTTGCTGGATAATTTGCATTTTAGCCCCTGTACTTCACTGATTTTACTCTGAATGCTTGTTTTCAATGGTAAAATGACTGTTTTGCCCCTGAAACTTTCTAGAACCTTTCTGAATCTTTTTTTTGCATTTTTACCCTGAATTTCCACTGAATTGTTTTAAATGCATGTTTTAGCAGTAAAATTGTATTTTGACCATTAGGAAACTTCATTTTGACTAGTATTGCACACATTTGCACATTTGACCCCAGATTTCTTCATAATTGCATAGAATGTGTTTTCCTATGTATTTTTTAATTTGGGTTTCAGAATATCAGTTTTAATCAGAATTTGGGTTTTTTGCACAAATGTCCCTGGAATTTTCATATTTACACTCACACTTGCATTTTGCATATCTTTTCACATTTTTCCGCACAAGTTTTCTTGCCTATCCTTCTTTGCTTTGCGCACACTTTTCTAGCTTTTTCCGAGCTTGGTTTTCTCCCGATTTTTGCCTTTAGATTTGTTTTAGATTTCCATCGCCCAAGGGCATACAGTAAAAGGCTTGATAAAGCCGACATGGTCCCGAAATGAGGATTATTTTCTCCTGTTTGATTATCTCGGATTTTATTCAAATTTCCGCTGATTTGCGAGAGTCTTTCTGAGAATTTCTCAATTTTCACGGTTTGGGGTACAGTAAAGCGGCATTCTCAATGCCTACATTTGACCCTCGGATTAACTTTTTCCATTGTTTCATTTCTTTACTTTGATTTGGCATGTTTTCAGTCATATTTAGCATGAGCATAAAGAATAAGCAACCATACATCCATAGACCATTAACAATAGGGAAACCTAGAAAGACCATGTTTTCTCGAGCACATGGGGGTGCCTAACCCCTTCCCCATGCGTAACCAGAATCCTTACCCTTTCTCTGGCCCGCATTCATTTGTGCATTATCCATTAGGCACAGGGCACGCTCATACATTCTGCATCTTGTTTGCTTCCCAGTTTTTCTGTTGTTTTTGGTTTTCCTCGTCTTTTCATTAAAAGACTAGGTGGCGACTCCTTTCATTATCCTTTTTTATCTTCTCTTGGTGTTTTTGGGTCTAGTATCTTCCTCCGGATTCACCATCTTCGCCGTGACCGTATTGGGTCTCCTCGTGTGCTTCCATGCACCCGGTAGCAGGAGAGCCACGCAAGGGTTCCACCGGCATGGTCACAAACGTGGATTCTTTTTCTTACATATTTTACCCTGGATTTCCACAGAATTGCATTAAATGCATGCTTTGATGGCAAAATTGCATTTTGACCCCTAGGAACCTTCAAGTTGACAAAAAATGCACAAATTTGCACATTTGACCCCAGATTTCTTCAAAACTACATGAAATGTGTTTTTCTATGTATTTTTGATGATTTAGCTTTAGAATCTCAGTTTTATTTTAGAATTTGGGTTTTTTGCACAAAGGCCCCTAGGATTTGCATTTTTATATTCACACATGCATTTTGCATATTTTGTTGTATTTTTCAAGCAAATTTTCTCACATTTTCTTCCTTACATTGTGCACACATTTCTAGCACATTTCAAGCTTGGTTTTCTCATCGTTTCCCCGATTTCTCCTGATTTTCGTGTTTTTTTACTTGATTTGGTTCTCCATCACCTGAGGGTGTACATTAAAAGGCTTAACAATGCCGACATTGTCCCGAATGTGGATTATTTTCTCTAATTTGATTTTCTTGGATTTATCCAATTTTTTGCTGATTTGTGAGACGCTTTCCTAGAATTTCTCGATTTTCACGATTTTCCTGATCGCCCACGGGCGTACAGTAAAGTGGCATTCTCAATGCCTACATTTGTCCCTCGGATTAACTTTTTCCCTTTATTTTGTTTCTTCTCTTTGATTTGGCATGTTTTCTAGTCATCTTTAGCATATGCATTCCGAATAGGCAAGCACACACCCAATAGACCATTTAGCAAGTAGGAAACCTAGAAAGACCGAATTCCTCGAGCGCATGGGGGTGCCTAACTCCTTCCCCATGCGTAACAAGAATTCTTACCCTTTCCCTGGCCCACATTGATTTGTGCATTACATCCATTAAGCACGGAGCATACATGTTTTCTTCATCTTGTTTGCTTCTTGATTTTCTTTTGTGTTTGGTTTTCCTCGTCTTTCCATTAAAAGACTAGGTGGCAACTCCTTTCCTTATCCTTTCTTATCTTTCCATGGTGTTTCCAAGTCTAGTCTTCTTCTTTGGATTCACCATCTTTGTCATGACTGTATCGGGACTCCTCGTGTGCTTCCACACACTGCTATGGAGAGCCGTGTAGGGTTCCACCGGTATGGTCACACTATGCCTTTCTTGAACACCTTTTTCTTTTATAAATCAATGCATTTGAAAACCTTATGCATCTTGAGAAATCACATTCTCGACCAGATCCAGTCCAAAGTAATAAATCTACACTTGGCTGGTAACTGATTCAAAACCATAACTCATCTTCGCTAGAAGCTGGCTAAATCCATAAGCCAAACACAAACGATTCCTAGCCCGAAACCATGAAAGACACATCAGTTACAAATCACTAGTGTCACCTTGATCAGAGGCGACTAGGCCACAAGCAAAAGGCAAGGCACAAACCTCACCAACCTGCACTGCCGTGGTACCCTTCCCCATGCAGAAGGACGATCGCCTTAGCTAACAGGCCTCAATCTTATTTATTTAAAATGCACGGAGATATGTCTTTCTTGGTGCCCCAAATGTCTCTCAGCCCTGGTACTCTCATTCTTAAGTCCAGCCAACACAGTCTCTAGTGGGAGTAACTTGGTCTTTTTCAACCGCCGCAATCCTCGGCAACCACGTAACTTCGTGGATCCAAAACCTTGGCAACCATGCATGGGCTAACTGGCCTCGTCATGGTCCACTGCCCCTACCAGTGTCACCCTAACACTATGTGGATCTGGAACAAAATGCAATTCAATTTCATTATTACGTGCTTAAAACATTTCAACTCTTAATGGGTCTCATGCCCAAATCACCTAAAATCATCATTCAATTTCAATCAATTAAATTCTATATTCCTCCAAGCCTTCAACATGGGAAACATTACTAATACATGCTCATTATCCATTTAAAACCATATGTTCTCAATGTAGATACACATTTAGTCATATGGGCTAGGGGCCCGGTTTGGCAAACCAAACCAGATTGGCATACCAAACTGGGCATCAGACACCCAAAACGGTCGACCGATACTTGGGACTCGGTCATCCAAAAATCCCTGATTCGGTCTATCGAAACATTTCGATCGACCGAAATCCCTTGAAATGGTACACCGTCACATTTTGGTCCACCTAACTCAGGGCTTTGGTTGGAAACTGACAACAAAACGGTTTGCTAAAATGCTAATTTCCAGAAAACCTTCCCTGAGCCCTCGCCATCCATTCACAGGAATTGGGACCTCCAATGGACCTATTTCTGACCAATCACAATTCACACTAAAAACACCAAAGGTAGAGCTCCAAGTTTACTCCCATTTGAGACAAACATCATTCAAATCCATTGAGCATGCTACTCACAATAAAATAACAAAGGCATGATGCTCATTCAAGAACACTGTAGCAAGCATACGAAATTCCACTAAAGCCTGATAAAATCTCAATAACCTAGCATAATCTCTACACATTCATGCCATTCTACACATTTCATGCATTTCCATCATTTTTCCATGATTTTACATGCATCATTCCTCATTTCAAGCATTTAAACCTATATTTCCTAAAACAGAGGAGTAGAGGAAGAGATAGGCCATGTACTTGGCTTGGCACTTCAGTGACCTTCCCACGCCCTAGCGTGCACAACAGTTGGCCCTCCGGTGCAACTCCTCCTCAACACAACCGCCTCCTTTCCCCTTCTCTCTCTCTCTCTCCACTAGTTCCTCTTCTCCTCCTCCTTGCGCCTTCACCTCCACGCCATTTCCTCCTTCCTATCATCTTCGCCCCGTTTGCTACCACCCTCGAATCCCACTGATGCCATTTGCCATGGCTGTCTGCGAAGGGGAAGAGACGAGCACAGGATCACTACTCAAGCATGGGTGGTGAAGAGAGGAAAGAAAAAGAGGAAGGAGACAAGGGCTTGTGAAGGTGCACTATGCTTGGGTTGACCGAGGTCCAACCAGGGTCCCACACACTCAGGCACAATCCCTAAAAACCACACAATCTAGAGAAACAACAAATCCAGCCACACAAAGAGAGAGAGAGAGAGTCACAAAAAACAGCCTCCAAAAAATTATCTATTAGTAAAGTAAACCACATGCAAATATTACAATTAATTACATGGTTTAAAACAAAAATCGATAATTAAGCCTAGATGTTACATGATCCTTAAAGTCTAGTCTAACCATTATGGGAAGGCTAATTATTACTAAGTTGTATTCTCTTTCATTTTACCCATACACAAGGTGGACTCTTGCTAATTCATTTTAGGCAATCTTTAAACCATTCTAATGATTATCCTAATCATTTGTCAGTATAATTATCTCCGACAAGATTAATATATGCATATACACACATACATACATACAAACATATATATATATATATATATATATATATATATATATATATATATATATATATATATATATAGACAC
>JAMKQA010018913.1:0-19288 GCA_024699735.1 Posidonia australis
CTATTCTAGAACAGTAAATGCTATAAAACAATTTCTCAAAATTCGAATTGTATGAACAGATTCTGCTTCTTAACATCACTTGGAATGAAAGATCAAACAGAAACTATATTCTCACTAGACAGATAATATATTGACTTAACCATGGAAAAGAAATATGAAATCATTAGTTAACCTTACAAAAGAAATAAAACATTCTCTTTAGGGGCAATATTATGAACTTCCACTCTAGGAATTGATAGGCCACCAATCAACTAATATACACCAAACCAAAACGACAACAAAACACTGTAACTTACAATAATATCGCCAAATCCAGGATAAGCAGATTCAAAAGGCACAATTTCCATTCGCAATGCCCATCCACCATAACCTTCGACAATTGGAGTAACCTGGGTCTGCATAATTGTCTATTACCATCCTTAGATCATACGTGGAACTTCCCCACTTCAAAGAAAAGCCAATTATATCTAGAAAAATATATTCTTAATAATCAGGAAATTACCTCACTGAAACAGAGAATCTTAAGAAGTCCTTTGTTATAACGCTGTCGAAGAAATTCATTTAGTTCCATCAACCTTGGAGATCCACTTCTTAGTTCCCCGATCTACAAACAGGGATCACGTAAACAATATTACATAATGCTAAAGAGATAGAAAATAAGTCTTGCTTCTGGGTTATTTATAATCTCCAAAGAAGCTCAATTTTCTGTAACTCACGGATGGAGCAGGACGAAGAACTAAGCCCATACGCCAAGGCACGTCTGCCAGTTTGCTGCCAAAATGTGGACAGCTATAAAACACCTGCAATTAAGAGATTTACTATCAAATGTATTTCAAATCGACAGTAGGTAATGAAAAGATTCCTGAAGAAAGAATACACACGATTCCAATGGTATGGTTCACAAATTTGTTAAAATCCTGCAATTTTGCTTGATAGAGCATCTGCTTCACAACCAAACCTCCCATACTGCAAGCAAGAGAGGTCAAGCATAAGAATCATGGGCACTGGCAATAGTTTTACAAAACTAAAAAATGCTGCTACCAACATGGAAGATTAAAATCACAACTCATCACGTGTATTTTAAGGCCGAGATTTGAAATTTCGGATTACGGTTTCAAATGTCTAAAGGGTGGCAACCTCCAAGTGTCTATGTAGAGAATCCTAAAGTCTGAACTGGAGACTTGTTGGGACATCAGGGTGTGGTTGAGCTGGGATCATGGATCAAAGGAATAAAGATCAGGGTGTGGTTGAGCTGGGATCATGGATCAAAGGAATAAATCCTGTAGCAATGTGGTTTGATCCCAATCATATAGTACCTAAGCCCTAGGTTCCAAGTAGAGGTTGTAAGTCGGTTGAATATGACCCATCCACTTGCTCAACCTGTTTGGAAAGGGGGTAGACTTTTTTCCACCCATTACACATCAACCCATGTGTCAACACAACTCACGGGTGGTGGCAGGTGTATATCCATCCCACTACCTTGCAGGTAAAGGTAGACTTCTGACCTACCCCAACATGACCCATTTACAACCCTAGTTCCAAGTTGTACTCACATCACTACCTATACCAAATAAAAAATTATTCAATCTAATTATACAAAAATAACAATAGGCATGACTGTTTTGAGCTATGACACCATGGATGACAACTAATTTAAATGGAGATGAAACTCCCCATAAGACTTGAAAACCTTCGGGTCACTCATAAAGGTAAACACAACATTCACCGTTTCCTTGATAATTATATCATCAATATCATTCAACTCCTTCATAGTCTTGACTATAGCAAATGTCTTAACTGTTACATCGTGACATTACTCTTGAAAGCGAGCAAGTCTTTTGTTCTATTCATCATCTCTGTGATACAAGATCACATCATATCATTTTTACACTTATTCCTTGAAGTATGATTAGTGGGGAACTAGATTTTGAGTTAAAAGATCTTATTCCACATATCCTAAAATGTGTAGTTTTTTATTTTTGTCAAAGTTAAAGCTTTCGTCTCATCAGATATTCAAGAATTACGAACAAAATTTAGATAAGGTAAATCAAATCCTTTTGTACTTTTACTCTTCTCAAATGCATTTTCAGCACCATCTTTGTTAGCCTGATCTCTCCCAGGTGGGTCAGAAGGACTACATTGTCCATGATTCACATCATTAGTTGATTGCATGCAATTTACATAAATTAGAAAGATAATCATTTGCATTATTGCACTAAAATGAATGTGTAATAATTACATTACAACATGACGTGTGGTAATTATTACATACATCTTTTAGTGCTACAACATATTAACATCAAATGATTATCTTTTGAATTCATATAAATTGAATGCAATCACATAGAGATGCAAGACTCTAAGAAAATATCAAATCTCTCACTCATTTGAGAGGCATCCAGCTAATGAGGATCACATTGAAATCAATTTGAGAGAAAAGGAGGTCCAAATCAAGCTAATTCGCAATATCCAAAATTTATTCCTATTTCCAGTGGAGCAGACTTCACTTCAAAGGACAAAAAATACGTTGAATTTCATGAAAACACGTTTACAACACAGAAGAAGATTTTGCAACTCAACATATAGTTTATTGCTTAACTATACTCCAAGCAGAAAAGCTTGACAAGATCTGATAGTACTCTTGTATGATAGGGATGGTTCATACCATGAAAGAGTTGATTGAAACAAGAGTTGTGACTTGTGAGTGGCACCTATTGTAGACAAGATTACCGACGAGTTGAACAATATTAATGATAGTACCATTGAGGAGATTAACAATGTCGTGTCTTCTTTTATACATATGATCGAATTGAGTTTCAAGCCTTTCAGGTAATTCCATCCAATATACAGAATATTGGATTCGTTTTTAGTTTAGGTGGAGGCACTGATAAATTGTCCCTTAATTGATTGATCAGTTTGGCCAGTATTTGGCCACCAATAATGGGTCATCAGTTCCACAGGCCTGCCGAACTGTAATTCAGAAATCACTGATAATTTCCGATATTCTGAACAGCAACTACATCTCATCTGAAGTAAGTCATTAATCATGGTGTCAAAGCTCAAAATAGTCACAAATGGAGATAACTAAATTGAACAATCTTTTATTGATATATTTAGCTTGCTTAGTCCTGAGGAGAAATAGGCAAGCAATAGGTAAAGTTTTCTGTATTTGATATAATTAGTTATGTTGAAATAGTATTACATTAGAAAAAGTGAGGATTGGATTTGTAATTATATATAAATGGACCCTTCTACTCATAGTTAATTAATTTTGAATTAAATGTCCATATTTTATCATAGTATCAGAACCAAAAGAGACCTAAATGTGCCTAAGTCCACACACATCTACTTATATTTAAAAGAGACACTTGTTGGACCTAAAAGAAGTCATAAATGCAGCAGCGTGTTGGAATAATCCCACAATAAAAAAAATGAAGACTAGACTTGTAGTTATACATAGACGGACACTTCCAATCATAGTCAATTAGTTTTGAGTCGAATATCCAAATTTCAACAAGCTATATATCATGATTTATTTTATTGTCATGGTGATTTAATTGGTTCAATGATGAATTTTAATTGTTACTGGTCCATAGATAATAGATTTTCCTTTAGTTCCAGAATTTTTTATTCTTTTTTTACCCAACAACTCTGGAATTCATATAGATCTCATAATGTAACCACAATGGGGTCACTCAACTGTCCGTTGAGATTCACACATACGAATGTCAGATTAAAAATTTCACCATCTACTTGAAGTTCATGAAAAGATTAATGTGGGATATCTTGGTTAATAACTCCAAGACGAGTTAGGAGTTAGGACTAGAGGCAATCAGTCTTGACTCTATTACAATGGACTCATTGAGTATTTATTCAAGGAAGAAAGGGTATATTTGATGAAATACATGGTTTTCAAGAAATAATGCAAATGCTAGATAGTTTAAGGAATAGGAGAATTAGAAAATTAACCTATTCAGAAGTAAATCATGATGAACTTCATTTTGTCAGATACGGAAATAGTGTAATTTTAATTCAATAACAGATTACATTGGACAGATATCACAAATCTAAATAATGTAATTTTGTAAATACATTGTAATTGAACTACACTGAAATCAAAATTCCTTCAATTACATCCTTAGAGATTCACTTATGTATCTATCTTTGCGCTCTGTGACTACCTCTATTATATGGTAGATCGAAGCTTTGATTTTAGGATAAGGGAGTAAGGATCGAGACACAAGTGTTGGTGAGGTTGGGTTGATCAAGTCAAAGGACGAAGAGGTGAGTTACTCAACACACAAGCTGGGTTAGATGTAAACCCCATGTTAGGCCCACTGCTAACAGTAGCCACGTGGGAGTGTAGCCAAGCATGCTGTTTTGATTTCAGGGGCATATGAGCAAATACCAATTTTCCAATGGCATGCAAGCATGTCATGAAGTTTTGCCAAGCAAAAACCCTAAAAAATATGAAAATTTCAAAATAAAAAAAGGGTTTACTTTTAAGTTCTAAATGTCTATTTGTTTATCCATATGAACTATCACCATATCACACATGTTATATATTGATAGAATTTAGGTTATACCATAAGTTTATTGTTACCTATTAGAGCTTATTTTATGGTTTTGATTTGAAAAACAATATTTTGAGTGGACTCCATGGGCTTCTATATTTTAACATGTCGAACATAGAACCAATATTAAAAAAATATTCTGATTGCTCAAAAAAAACATAGAACCCATTGTACGAGGACCAAAGTCCAACATGGAATTGACATTCTAATCCTTGTTCCCAAGTACTTTCAATTGCCAAATTGTAGAATTAGCATGTGACCTATATAATTCGACTTATATTTGTTCTTCAGCAAGTCTATTCAATAACCTATCAATAATTGTATGAAGTTGTACCTGTGAGTCACGAATACAACAGGTCGGTCTCCAATGCCTGCATCAATCAGTTTCTGTAACATCATTGAGCTAACCTCCTGCATATTTCAAATATTACAAGACCAATCAAATTCACAAACCAAGACTCTCATGCCGCATTTGTGGGATTATAATGGCAAGATGCACTTATTTTGCTGAATTCAAGCTTCACAATCAACACGCAACAAAAAATTCTGAAACTTAATAGAAGTGTAACTAGTAGAACAGGTTAAAGTGACAGTTAGGAAGCTGATGCAGAAATATATCATAGCAACAACATCTTCTGCATATCAATTCTTAAAAATTTTATAACATTCTCGAATGGAGTGCCTTGTTCATATGGAATCTTATATTAGTTAAAATACACTTTACATAAGGAACTCAAATTGTAAGCAGATAATAGTTTCTTGAACCATAGACAGATAAAAGAGGTTTTATATATTCAACTCATAGCTCCTGGCACAATAGAGGAGTACCAGCACCGTGAAACGAGTTTTAGTTTGATATTCAATGTCAATTACATTTATAGAAAAATGTCAATATCAAAGGTAAAACAACCACCTATTGAAGTAGACATCAATTTCTGAGCATGTTGACATTGTTTCCAGATCAACAATTTTCATACATGAAAATTAAAATTAGATCCACAGAGAAATCTATCATATTCGAAGCAAATCAATTATTAAATAATAATGTCAAGAAAAAAGACATTTGAATTCAGTCTTTTCTTCCACAAATAAAAACTTTCAAGTGCATGGATAATATATTTCTTTATTTCAGACATAAAAAATTAAACAACCTTGAGAAAGAAAGAAACAAAGAAAATGGATTTTAAAGCTAGAGAAAGAACCTGAAGGGGCAAGCTTGCACCAGTCCACTGTGAAAGATTTGTCTGCACAAACCAGTCACGAAAATGTGAATTTTTATAAGATAATGGATAACCAACCACAACAAAAATTTTAAATATAGAGATGACATATATGATTTCAGGAAGGACAAACTACAGAACAGTAATATCACCATTAGTAATCTTCTACAACACATCCAAGATGCAGAAAACCACAGAAGGCACATACCTTGTATTTGACTGTAAAAAGCCGAGCTTGGGGAAAATCGGCAGATAGCCACTCCCTTGGCCAGCACGTTCCCTGCTTCCCTGCCTCCTGATCAATATTCTCTACAAGGCCAGCCTTACTGGTTGTCGACGACTTGTTGTCCACTATTCGCCATGAATTAAATGGTCCACCACGTAAACCATGAACAAAAACAACATCAATCAAAGGGGTTGCAGAATCTATCGAACTATGAGCAGAATCCGATAAGGCACCATCCTCTCCATCAATATGTCTGCTACTGTATGAAGAGGAGGATTCACTCTGAGGGGCTACCTCAGTATCACTAGTTCGATCCGGCCGGCTGCTGTCTTTCTCCCCCTTCCCAGAATATTTCCAGTGCTGCAATTCAGGATTTATCAAGAATAGCATGTCACTGTATCGAGGACACTCATTCTTTTGTGTTTCTGTGCACGTATCAGAAGCATTTTTACCCTTCTGCTCCGAACAGAATGCGTTCAACAAAGTTGCTCTAGAATAACTTTGAATTTTGAGATCATTGCAACAAGGTATCACTCCATTAGCGCAATCCTGTAGCCATTTGCACAGTTCCTGATCTCCTACAATGGCTTTCTTGACCTTCGGGTGAAAGGAGAGAATCATTAGCAATCTAGCAGCATGCCTCCGAATATGTGCTGTTGGAGGAACTCGGACACTTGAAGAATCATTTGCAGTATCAATGGATCCATTGCTAGTTTTTCGTTCCTGAGGCTCTAAGATTCTTGATGCACCATAAGTCTCATTTGCAGCCAATTTTTCATAATCATCTGCCAGAAGGAACCGCCTCAGCAAGCAGAAGGATCCTAAACCAACTATTTTATCTTGACAAGAAGAATCTCCTGTGCAGAGTTCAGTAAGTGCTTTAATACCCTTAAGGGTAGCAACTGCAGAATCTGCAGCGTCAAATTTAAGTAATTTATCTTTGTTAACATTTTTGTATACCGCGGTAAATGGTTCAAGTGAGAGAAAATCTGCAAGAGGATTTGAATCAGCAGAATCTAGTTCTTGATGAAACTGGTTTCTAGTTAGATGCACAACAGCAGCAGCCAACTGATTGGCAGTCTGAGAGGCTAAAAGAGCATTTGACTGGTCAATCTGGGACTGCATGGTGTAAAACAGCTACATTTAGTTATTGGAAGAAATAACATGGGTTTGTATAAAAACTTGTAATTTCAAAAGCAAATTGGAAATGGGAATCATAGTTTTTATCTGACTATGAAAAGGTTCAAACAAATATCTACATTAAATCAAAAAACTAATAGAATAATATTATATATAGATGTTGTAAGTTGAGGATGCTACAATACTAATTATGCAAATTCAGCATCAAGAACTAACACTACAATGGTGGTATTTGCTATAACGTCCCATTGCACCGTGTGACAAAGTCTCCTATCGGCAATAAGTGACTTATTAAAAAAATATGGGCCCCAAGCTAGTTTCACATATTGTAGATAGAATGAAGTTTTTTTGGAGAATTAAAAGTTTATACTAACCTGCACTTTATCAGTCTTATCTGTTGTTTTTTCTTTCAGCTTGCTGCCTCCAAGCATCTCGGTTAACAGAATGGTTAGCCAACCCTGAGAAATAGGTATAGAAGCTGGGCCATAGTCTTCAAGAATGTATGAAATAATGTTTATGGCTGAAGAACGTGTAGAATCCAAGTAAAATTTATTGAAAACCCAACGGAGAAGAATCCCAGCCCATTTTTGACTTTCTTCGAGGGATAAGTGCATATCTGAGGTATAAAGTAACTCCAAAGCCCTGGCCAGTGTTTCTTGCATATGGCCATGGTTATCTGTCATTTTAGCTGTGTCTCTCATCAAATGTAGGCCCTTCTCCACCACAATCATCTTAGAATCATTGCTTCTTTTGACTGACATGAGAAAAGCAGATAATGCAGCCGAAGCCAGGGGCATGTCATCATTTTTACTTGACTGTGAAGCAGTAGACAGAAGACTAAAGCACCAATCAGCAACTGAATTTGTCAGAGGCAAGTTTTTATCTTCTAAAAGAACTCGCACCATCAAACTGCCATGCCATTTCACGGTTCTTTCTGGTGCTGTTAATGCAGTCAAAACAGCACGCCCATCACTATCAAGTTCATTAATGTGTGATCGGTTAAGCTCAGATGCTAAGGCCCAATTCGCTAAAGCCCATGCAGCAAAAGGCACAGCAACATGTTCCCGTTGCAGGTCATCCCATAAACCCGGGGCAGCAGCAGCCAAATGATGCATTTTTTGAGAACCAGGATATTTTCTCGACAAGATAAGACTATTGTGAACGTCTTCACAAGATTCTAACATGTCATCCTGAGATTCCTCTAATTTTAAAAGGTTCTCTGCTCTAGAGAATCCTAAAACAGTTGTGCCACCAATAACTTTTATTCCAATTCCACGGATTCCTCTATCACCATCGTCATCTTCATCATCATCGTCAGCATGCTCCTCATTGAAATGCATGCCACCTTCCTCAATGATTTCAATAGCAGCTGCAATATCCCGAATATCAGCATTTGCAGGCAGGGATGGATGAAAAGAAGCTTGATCTATGTCATCACAGTTTGAGGTGATGATATCCATAATGGCAGCAACAAGCATACTTCTCCCCTTGAAAACATCTGAACCATCTAATGAACTGTGTTTGTGCTGTTCTGATTTGAAACAAGTTAATGCAATGAAAAGGTTAAGAACATCACAAATATACAAATTGCACTCAGCTTGAAAGCAACCATATGTAGATTACCTAGTAGACAACATAGATTCAAGACAATAACGTATTCAACAACCTCTCATTTCCTCAACAAAGGTACTTCAGGAGTTTGAAGTTCAACTAGAGAGTATGTGATGCACATCTATATGTCCAAAAAAAGACTCTTGATTGAAAGTTGTAGAAGATGCAATACAGGTTCAAAGGGCTTCACATGAGTCAACACCACATTTTGTTAACACACAATTCTATTTCCTTCATACTTGTGGTTCTAGGTTTTTTAAGTGTTCTGTCTCAGGCAGTTGACCAGCAATGTTCAAACCAGAAGTCAGCAATAAAAGACTTTAGAAACAAAAAAATAGATTGATTCAAATAGCTATACAGCATCATAAGCTATCAGGCTTAGAAAAAAATAAATCTCAGACAGAAATTGGGCATCCATGTTGTATACTATTGTGATTGTTGGTGTAACTAAACTGGCTTCCAGTAATTTACTGCATACATAGAAAGGTGTGTCTGTAACTATAATTAAATTCTTCTCCTACATCAGCAGCGCATGCACATCTTACTGTTATATTGACTTGCCTCCTTAAGGTCTTAATTTTTTTTTCAGGTATCACAAATGAAAGATACAAAGAAACTGTCAGATTTTTCATCTCTCTCGGAGAATGATGAACAATAACTAAAAACTCCGCAAACCTGTGGAAGACATCTAGTGTTCTTTGATTTCTAAGATCCAAGATACGATTTGATGGTACCTCTTATTTGGGAAATTCATGTTTCAAAAGCAACATGACACGAACGTCAACATGTGCCCACACTTGTTTGAACACTTCCTGTATCATAAACCCTAATTTATTCAAGGCACTAGTGTTTTAGCTTGTGCAGTGACGTCAATCTGAGTTGCCTCGGGTGATGGGATGAGGTCAGGCAAAGGACGGTTGCCTCAACAAGTCAATCGGGTACGTGCACCTTATTGAAAGGCAGCTCTTTTCTGGTGTCTTCTTTTCCTCTCGTGTTTTCTTTTCTCCTCTTTTCCCTTCTTCTTTTTGGATGTTTTCCTTCTTTGTTTCTTCTTGCTTTCCTCTCTGTTCTTTTCTTTTTGTATTCTCTTCTTCTCTGTACCCTTCCCATCTTCTTCTCTGTTCTCTTCTTTTTGGTATTCTCTTCTTTTCAGTTCTCCCGACACACTCACACGCACAAACAAATTCACCTTTTTTTTCGCATACACAAACAAACTCTCCTTTTTTCAGTTCTCTTCACGTGTTTTTATTCACACATACACACCAAAGAAAGCAAATTCATTGTTCGTGCACTAAAATCCTATTCATTTTGTTGAAAATTTTAAATGTTTGATTTTGTGTAGAATGGTTGGAAGAAGACATCCAATTTGGAAGTACTTGGGCATCTATATTTTACTTTATTTATGCTTTATAGTTTATTTGGTATTTCATATTTGTTTGTATTATTGTTTAATTTAATGACTGGAACATTATTTTCAAGTAATATATACATAGGCAAATTATGAGTCCCGACCTTAAGCTAAATGAGATCCATCAATTTTTGAGTAAACTGTGTATTTAATCTACAGTTCACTGAAAAATAAATTGAATATTTATTCCAGTAATACTTAAATTTTTTCAATAATTTATGGATGAAAAATAACACAGTTTACTGAAAAACTGTATGGACTTCACTTAGCTTAATAGGGTTAGATCTCATGTGATCATTAATATATTTGTTTTATGTCATTTAATTCGTCTCCTTGCTTCAATCAGGATATTACCTTGCCTCTTGCCTTGGGCATTTTATCCTTTTGGGGGGTTGTCTCCTTGACGACGCTTTTTGCCTTTACTACTTTGCATTGGTCCACATGGTACAAAAACCACTTTTTTTTTATAAAACATTCTTTTTAAATTTAAATTAAGACCATATGTGTTCCCTTTGAAAGAAGTATACTTGTAATACATCTTTCCCAAAGAGAAATTCTTATTTTATAAATTATTATTATATATATATATATATAGCCATATATTTGTCCTCTGGGACAAGGCGTGATACTTGTCAGCGTATACAAAACACAGCTCCCAAAGTACTTTGAATTCTCAAAGTGATTGTCACAAACAAAAGTTACACGAACGGATGTGAATGGTTGCGCACCTTGCTCATTCGTTAAGGTTCTCGTTTTAAGGTGGCATTATGATCTCAACATGGTTGTCAGTTCTCACGAATGAATTATTCAAAAGAGCATCTTGTATTCATCAATCATAAACGTTAAAAAATGGAGGAATTCTCAAATCATCTACACAGCAGAATCGTAGAATTGAGAAGAAGAGAAGAAAAAAAAACTCACCTTCTTTGCCTGCTTGGGCTGGAACGAGAAGATGAATCTCAACAAATTCGGCACGGCGTGAGGCCTCCCGAGCACCTTCTCACACACATGCGGATCCGCAATCAAATACGCAAGCGCCCTCGCCGACTCAGCCTGCGTGCCATAACACTCCCCACCCTTCTTCCCATCCCCGACAGCGGCCGTCTCCAGCAGCCAATCCACCACCGCCCCCTTCCCAGCCGCCACGATCGCCATCCTCCTCGCCTCGTTCGCCGCAGCAATGTCCGCCACCAGCGCCGCCACCCTCAGCTCGAACCCCTTCTTCACCTCGTGGTTCGCCGACGATAGCACGGATGCCAGAGACCTCCACAGAACCGTCACCGCCACCCCGGTCTGCCTCATCCCGCCCGTGATCCTCCTCAACGATTCCCTCGACCTCCCCGCCGCCTGCTCGAGGTCGGCGTAGAGCTCGTTGCACGTCCTCCTGACGGCTTCGCCGTCGACAGGGGGTGCATAGAGAAGAGATCCCACGGCAAGGGCGGAGAGTAGGGTTCCGGAGGCAAGGAGGTAGATGGGGAAGGAGCGGGGGTGTGGGGGGAGAGGCGAGAGGGGGATCCAGGAGGATTTGGTGGGGTGGAGGAGGGGAGGAGGAGGAGGGGAAGGCAGGGGTTTGGGGGGAGGAAGGGGTGAGGTAGAGAAGGTGCGGCGGCAGAGTGGTGGGCGGAGGAGGAGGCGGTGGCGGAGGACGTCGCGGAGCATGATGGCGGTGGCGGTTGTCGAGTGTTTTTTTTCTCGACAAGGGGTGACGTAGGAACTTGGGACTGTTTTTTGTAGCGTATAAATGCGAGTCTCGGTGATGTGTTGGAAATGGATATTCCACTCTGTTGATTTTGATTTATTTTGGAGTGGATTTTGAACCTAGAATTAAAGGTGCAAACCAAGTCGAATCGGAATTAAAGGTGTAAATCAGAACGAATTGGGTTAAACAAGGTGTAAACTAGATCTGGTTGGACTAGAATCTAGTCGGATTGGGCTGACCCAGCTTGTAAATATTGTGGCCCAATTGGGTCAAATCAGTTTTTTAACCCTTGACCTAGCACGACGACCCACGGTAAAGTCATTGGGTTTACACCTTATTTTTTTATTTTTTTTCCAGACCAAGCCCTCGAACTCAGCACGACTCGTGGCCCAATCCGACTCGTCCTTCCCTTGGATCTGTAGGTAGGGCCGAAAACCATGGTGAGTCGGATGGCCTAGGTCGGTCAAATCTGATTTCTACCTTTACTTAGAATCTTGATTTGTACACCTAAGATAAAGATGAAATAGTTACAAGATTGTAAGTATAAAATTTAGAAAATATCGAATTTAATTTAGATGTAGATTTTTGACAATATTTTTATTATTCAAAATGATATATTCATCTTTATGAATTTAAATTTAATTTGGATGATCATAAAATTCTCTTGATACGTACAAACAATATAATAATATTAGAATACACTTGTAACATGACAATCTACACTTCTCCAAACATATTCAAAGGAGGCCAATTACACTCCTATCAAAGTAAGGATTTGAATATCAAAGGTCTGTTTGTTCGTAGATTATTTTAAAAATAATGATATGATAAAGAAATAATTGTTGTTTAATTGAAAAAATAAAAAAACCCACTAAACTCAAATTTTATGGATTTTTTGAATACGAAACCACTAATAAAAGAAACAATAATCTACTTTAATTGCCAAATAGACGCAAAGTGTTGCAATAGTGGGGGTTTAAATAGTCCCGTGAAATTAAACATATGAAAAAGTACTCGAGAGATGTACAACTTTTTTCATGGAAATTTTTATCACCAATAGTCACTCGTCCACATCCAAATGTTGATTAAATGCATGCGTATTATGAACCATTCAAAAGCATGGCTCTCTCCAAGTTTCATGCAGGTTCCAATAACCATGTCATTGTGTAGTGTTCTAAAAAAAACTTAAAAATGAATGAAAGACTGTGAGTTCAATAGAAATTGGTAAGAGTCCTGCTGAAATCGTGTTGAATGCACACTACATATATTTGGTACCATTTTCATAAAATTCAATAATAGTAGTACTGAGTTTAGTATGTGGAACTCAACAATACCAATGCTTTTTTTTTTTAAAAATCACCGACAATCATATAGGACATCCCCAATTTGTTGAAAGTTTAATTTATAGATGTAATTTGAAAAAGGTAGAGTTTATTCATATATTGAAAAATCCTCCGCTTTTTAACATGTGAGTTCGAAATATTACTCGTTCTTTCATGAAAAATGACAGAGACTTTGTAGAAAGTATCAAACACTTGGCTTATTGGATGTTTTGTAAAATCCTTCTGGATCTACGAAGGTAAGATTATGAAATTTGTTTTGTCGAGATAGAATTTGAGCTAATGGTCTGTTTGTGTAAAAAATTTGATAGGAATTGTTAAGAATTGGAATTCCAGAGTCAATAGGAATTAATCTAGAATTGGAAAGTAAAGGAAATTGATTTCCTGTTAACTCTAAAACTAGTTATTTGTGCATCCTCAGGAAAGTAAAGGAAAGGGGGATCTGGATGAGACAAGGGGCAGCCATCAGCAACCTCGGCAAGCCCTTCGTCACCAACAAGAGGAGCGTTCAACACCAGGAGAGCCTTTAGAGAGGGGCAGCAACGAGCCACCGCCCGAAGGTTGAGATTCGTGACACTGCAGGCGGTGGTGTTGCTGCTCCTGATAGAGAGTTTTTCTAACCCAGCACCACCCTTGATAGCCATGGAAGCCAACCTCGTGTCAGTGGCGTCCTTCCCCTCCAAGCACCGGGAGGGCTCCTGTATACCATCAGCTCCAGCCACATCGTCGATAACAACAGCCTCTTCATTGAGGTCCGGCAGAGGTCACTTGGGGTGCAGCTCGTTGGCCTCGGAGCTACGGATGCTGCTGAGTAGCATCAGCCAGCGCTTGGAAACGCAAGCGACAAGGCTCCACTCCTGTTTGCCGGGGAGGAGGCGGAGGATCTCGTAGATGCACTCGTCGAGGAGGTTGTCGAGGGAGCATGGGCGCTTCGGCTGGCAGAGCGGAGGCTTCTCCGCTCCACGGACGACAATAGGGGTACTGACGCGAGCCCTCTTGAGAGGTGGACAGTACATGTCGACGCAGGGCGCGAGGGAAAGGAAGAGGCAGAGGACAGCGGGGAGGCGGAGGATGGTGGGAGAGGGGGTTTCGCGAGAGGAGGAGGGAGATTAGGGGAAATCAAGTGAATTTCCATGGGGGGGAGGGGAAATGAAAAGCATTGTTATTTATATACTCTGGAAAGTAAAGGAATTGAGTTTCCTTTAAAATCTTTTCAAGTTAAGTGCACAAACACCCTTATTTTGTATGGTCAACAAGAAAATGAAATTCCTGTCAAATCATTTTCCTTACTTTCTGGATGCACAAACCTCCCCTAAGACTCCTTCGAATAAATAAAAAAAGAGTAATTAACTTGATAATACCTTTAACTTGTTGACTGGTGGTCATGAAGACCACTGTCACAGTCAACGGAGGTCAAATGATTTATTGGTCGGAGTTATTAGCTTTGATTCGCTGGAGTTATTGGCCAGCGTAAATCAGAGAGCCATTATTGAGGGTGAAGGGAGGTGGAAACGTTGTGGCTCCACTATATATAGATAGAAAATCAAAGGGAATATCATTGAGAAATACATACCTAATTTCCTCATTGATCCACCTCGCCGGAGCCCCCATCCGACGACCTTCAAGTAGTATCAGAGCCACTATGCAGCCCCTATCCGCGGGACACTGCCGCTGTCCGCATCTCTCCTACCACCTGCGACCGTGCGCTGTAAGCGCGGCCGTCACCCATCCGCGCCTCTGTCCCGTGCATGGCCGCGTCCACCGCGCGTTGCAGGCCGACGACCACCGCTGCCCACTCGAACTGTCGCTCTTTCGCGCGGCTCTGCCCCTGTCCACGGAAGCCATCGCGCCAAACCCTTGCACGAGTGCCGCTGATCACCGCCGCCCACATGCGTCGTTGCCTCCTCCTTCTCCCGTGCGGCTCTGTCCCTGCGCACGGTGTCGTTGCCTCCCTACGCCGCCACCTACACGTTGCACCCGAGTTCTCCAGCCTGCGCGCGTGCACCGCTGTCCGCCGTCGCCCTCATGCTCCTCCGCCGCTCACCAGCGCCAGCGAGCCCCAAATCCCAGCGCACGTCTCCCCTGTTTTGCCCTTTTCTCAGCTCGCGTTTCATTCATGGGTTATGCATTTTATTTTCTTATTTAGGAGAAAAGAAGGGGTGGGTGGAATATATATTACATGTTTAAATAACTAAAAATAATAAGGGGTTGGCATATTTGAATTTTAAATGCATATTATTTACATCTTGTTTGGAATATGCAAGTTTTGAAGTTAAAACTTGGAAATTAAATTTTTTCATGATTTCTGAAATTAAAAAGTCAAGTAATCATTATATAAAATTCTGAAATAATCTGTTATAAAGATTAATAATCTTTAGGAATTCATATTTTACATATCATTGCATGTTTGATAAAAAATTTAAGATATTGGTGAATAAAATTTTGCATATTTTAAAAATGGTAAAAATCTGTTGTTAAGAACTTAAAACTTAAATTTAGTTGCATATTTGATTAATTAAGATCTTGATCAATAAGTGATTAAAAATTACAAAATCTGTTTTAATAACCTATCTTGATTCTTTGCATTTAGAATCTAGAACTCATATATCCTTTTAAATATTGTTTTAGTTCTGTAATTATAATCTATTGTTTGTTTGAGAAATTGCACAATTTTTTTTTTTTAAAACAAAAACAAAAATCTATATTTGTTGTAGATTTAAGAAATGGTTAGCAAACTGTTCACAACCGAATTGACTAGGATAGAGAAATTGAATGGGGCTAACTATAAGATGTGGTACCGGAAAATCAGACATGCACTAGAATATGACAATATTGAACATGCTATAGAAGCTAATCCTCCGGAATTGCCAAATGACGCTTCTGAAGTGGAAATTAAAAAACATGAAAAATTAAATATTGATGACAAAAAGGTTAAAAACCTTATGTTCATGTTTATGGAGGATAGTTTATTAAAATGTTTTGAAATATACACTACATCTTATACATTGTGGAATGCTTTGAAGGAGAAATATGATAAAACAACTGAAATGACAACTCAACTTCTCCTTCAAAGGTATAACTCTTGCAAAATGCTTGAGGAACAAAATGTAGTGGAACACATAAATGACATGATAGTTATGGCTAAGGACTTGGCTATTGTAGGAACCCCTATTTCTTAAAAACTACAAATAGCTACAATTTTAAATAGTCTCCCACATAACTATGACATGGTAACCACATCTCTTAGGTCAACCCCAATTCAACTTTCTGAACTGCCTGTTAGGTTGGCCACAGAATGGGAAATTATGGCTACCAGAAAGAAATATGAAACCAATCTAGAAGAAGCAAATGCTGCATAATGGAAGCCAAAGAATGACAAGAGAAAGAATGGATACAACAAAAACTTCAAGCCAAATCAAAGGAAAAGACTACAAGATTCTTGCCATGTATGTGGCCAATTTGGTCACTACAGAGCAAATTGCCCAAATAGGGATAGAAACAAAGGCAAGACCTCGGAACAGAAGAATAAGAGAGTCTTTATTTGTGTCATTGAATGTAATAATGTTGTAACTCCCAATACAAATGAGTGGTGGGTAGATTCTAGTGCTACAAGGCACATTGCCAAGACCAAACAAGGATTGGAATCATTCAAAGAATTCAGTCTTGGGGAACAACGCATCTATATGGGTAACAATACCTATTTAGATGTGGAAGGAGTTGGTACCTACCGCTTGGATTTGGGGGACAACATTATGGTACTTAAAGACGTCCTTTATGCACCAAGCATGAGACAGAATCTTATTTTAGTTGGCATGCTGATAAAGAAAGGCATGGAAGTCAGATTTTAGAATAAACGTTGTAGACACCTCGATTTTGAGGTGACTCAAAGATGAGCTTTCCAGATGTTACTTTGGATGTGGCTAATCCTTGAATCCTATTAGCTAAATCAAATCAAAACCTATAGCAGGCCCACAGCCCAATTAGAAATCTAGACAAGTAGGGGAGAGCACCTAGCTGGCACACTACCTGGCACACCTACCTGGCGCACATACCTGGCTCACATACCTAGTGCACAGCCATTTCTCAGACTGCTGGCTGCTGGCTTTCCACCTCCCATGGCTGTTACCTCCACCAACGAATATGTCATGGAATCTTCCAGGCTTTTGGTCTACGAGGCTCCTTGCATTCCTAGGAGTTACCCTTGAGAAATCCCTATATATAGACCCCTATAGGCAGCCATTTGGGGTTAGATACAGACAGCTACAGCCAGCCTTCTCTAGAATTCTGCAACTATCCACTTGAGCTCTCAAGCTTTTCCTTGCATCCAGGGATATTCTCAGCCCTTTCAAAGCATCAAGGAGTTTATTATCTTGGGTCTTTTTTTGAAGGAACATCTTGGACAAAGTAGGCCCTTCTCACTTTTCCTTTAAATTCTTATTCTTGTGCCTTGGAATAAAGCATGCTAGAAATTCCACATATGGTCTGATTTTTTTGTGTTTTTCATGAGGTTTCTATGATGAATTTACTTGTCCTCCTTGCAAGATGCACTCCATGCAAATCTACACTTTTGTTTGCAAGCATGTTTACTTTGTTTCTAGTATAAAAATCTGCACTATGTTGTCTGTATGAGTTATCTTTTTCTTACTATTTCTTTGCATGTAGATCCATGCCAAGCACCTAAATATTGAGTTATGCAGTTAAGATATTCTTGGCATGATCATCACTTACATATGTTTTGTTGGATCTACTTGTTTCATGTTTGTTCTTTTGCATTTTGTATGCGTTTCTGTCATGAACCCATTAAATCATCTTGTTTTTAATCAAATGATAGTAAGATGGCTTTGATTATATGCATCCTGTCATGATTTCAGCTTTTAACATCCGCATAAATTAACCTGCATTAGTATAAATCACCCATCTCTATTCTAGGTCAGATTCTGGATCAGATTGCAGTCTGATCCAGATTTTCTGGGGAGCACCTATATGGCGCACCAACCCAGAGCACCACTATGGCGCACCATTCAGGTGCACCAGACTAGTTAGAGAGCAAAACATTCACTTTTGCATACCTGTTTGTATGGTTTTCTGAATGACTTTGAGCCTGATTCTTTTACTACTCGTTCTTTGATATTCCATGGTTTTGCATGCATGTTTTCAATTTAAAGTAAAATTGTTTTCTAGTTGTTTTCTCCCTTTGGATATTCAGTCTTTGGTCAGAATATGGTAGGCTGGTTGCACTTTACTCCTACGTGGAGAGCCTTGTGCATTAGCCCATGATCCAGAGACATGGCTGAATCCTGCTTCTCTCATTTAGCATAAAATAGGTGGGGTCTTGTGTGAGGCTACCAGTCCTTGAGCACAAGGTCCACAAGTCATTACACTTGCATTTCTTTCACTTTTAAGGCATATTTTCCAAGTTTTACGAAGGATTTTGCATTGCATAATTTCCAGAATGCATTCTCATGTTATTTGGCATTGCATGGATTTCTGTTTTCCCTCAGCACATCTTTCTGGCCCACAGAGGAGCACCTAGGTGGCGCACCAGACTGGAGTACCAGTCTGGCGCACCAAACAGGCACACTGGCCTGTTTTTCAGTAACACATAGCCACTTTTGCATGGTTTTCTAGCATGGTTTTTGTTTCGATTCGCCTCTGGTTTTTTCCTGGTTTTCCTCCCTGATATGACTCTTTTTCTTAACCATTTCATGCATGTTAGATTGCATTTGGCATATAGCAAAGAAAGGATGAAAAATCACTCGAAATTGATATATCTTTGATTTTATTCATACAATGACTTTGCATCGACACTTGACCCGATATACGAGTGATACTTCTGAGCATTAGGACACACCCCTGCTCATCATGCACCCGTATTTTAGACACCATACACATTAGCATGGCATGGCATATCGCCCTCTGGCGTACAGCAAAGGCTGAAAAGTCGACATTTCATTAGCAAATGAGAAACCAATAAAAGACTGATTTATCGGGCGCACGAGGGTGCCTAATACCTTCCTCGTGCGTAACAAGGATCCTTACCCATTTCTGGTTTATGACCTGCTTTTTCATT
>JAMKQA010018914.1:0-15275 GCA_024699735.1 Posidonia australis
TAATTTATTTTTATTTTTGATATATATTATTTTTATTTCATATATACTAAATAACTTAAAATATATAATTATATGAAAATATTGTTAATTGTTTGATTAATTATGTAATGTGTATATTGCAATATCCGTTTTTATATTCGATTTTATCCGTATCCGATCCCCTTTTATCCGTTCCGTATTCGTATTCGTTTTTTAAGGATATGGATATGTAAATTTCCTATCCGTATTCGTATCCGTATCCACATTTCGAAAATAGATATGGATATGGTAACACCCATATCCGTACCGTATCCGATCCGTTTGCACCCCTACCAATAAGGCATTGGAAGAACACATCTCCGTGCAACCAGAAAATAAATGAGCAAGGATTAGTGAGACCCGTTGGTTGGGACGGTGGTATGCTTGCATGGGGACTTTCATCATGGAAGTACAGGAGTTTAAGGTTGGTGCCTCTCCAACTGTTTATGGCCAGGTCACCTGTGATCAAGGTAGCACTAGAAAAGATTTTCAGACTTGAGATTGCATAATAGTTTTAAGCTAGAATTGAGTTGAGTTTTAACTTCTGAGTTTTAGTCAGATTCTAGCTGAGATGAGAATAGTATTTTAAGACTAGTTTCAGCCAAAGAGTTGTGTTTTAGTTAGATTTTGAGACTTGTGTTTTGGATTGAAGTCTAGTCTAGCGTTATTTCCAAAAAAAATTAGAGTATGAGATTTTAAAACAGATAGAGAAAGCTTTTGAGAAAAGTATGAAGATTTCCTGATAGATTTATGAAAGAGATTTTGTTTCCCAAAAGACATGTTTTGTTGAGAATTTCCAGAAAGAATTTAAAAGAGTTTTATTCTGGTTTTGAGAACTCAAAGTATGGTTTTGATATGTTTTCCGCCATATTTTAATTGACGCATAGTGGGTGACTTAAAAGTTACTCATGCGTGTTTTTGTCATGTTTTATTTTCATGTGCTTAGTTGGAGTGTAGTCTAGCCTGGTGTTCATAGATAGGAGTTACTAGCTGCACATAGATTTGGGTAATTAGTAGCTTGACTCCCTTTTTGTCCAAGTTAGTAGTGTTTTTTTTTCCGTAGTGCTTGTTTGGGGGCATTACACTAATGAATTCTGTTAGTTATATATTATCACATTCATGCCTCTCAAAGGAATTTTAAGAAGAAGCATTACTCATTGTAAATTATACTTTGAATAGAATACACACCAAATCTATTATAGAAACTTCTTATGAGTTGTGGAATGAAAGAAAATCTAATATCAATCATCTAAGGAAATGAAATTAATAGTCCATGTACTCATTGTAAGTCAACTCATAGACAAATTAGATTTTAGAACATTAAAATGTAGATTTATAGGATATTGTGATAAATCATTAGGATTTATATTTTTCTATAAAGAAAAAGAAATTATTGAGTATAGAGATGTTACATTTCTAGAAAATTTAGAGGAAGAAGAGCATATTCAAGATAAAGATGAATCATTATCTGTAATTAGAGATGATTACTTTAATGATATTCAAGGAAATGATCTAGAAAATGAAGATCAACCAAACACAGAAAATACAAATGAATGCGTAAAAATAATGGGGAATGACTAGTATAACCAACTAAATATGGAAAATATTGATGAACCTGTAAATGACCCACCTGATGCTTTTAATAATAAAAGAATAAGAACTCAGCCTCCATGGATGAATGATTACCATTTATATTCCTGTGAGTCATCATGTTTCTTGATAGATATAGATTAGGAAAATCACATGGAACCCATTACATATAGTGATGTGGTTAAATTACATGAGAAAATTTCTAGTTTGAAGCCGTGAATGATGAAATTGATTCCATAAAAAGGAATAATATTTGGAAATTATGTGATTTATCTGAGGAAAGAAAGACTATAGGATGTAAATGAGTATTCAAGAAGAAACTAAGGATAGATAGGTTAATTGACAAGTTCGAAGCTTGATTGGTGGCCAAAGGTTATATATAAAAGAAAGGAATTGACTTCTAGGAAATATATTTTCTAGCAGTAAAGTTTGCATCTATTAGAATTATATTATCAATCGTAGCACACTTAAATTTGGAATTACATCAAATGAATGTTAAGACTGCATTTCTTAATAGAAAATTACAGGAAGACATATACATGCGCCAACTTGAAGGTTTTCAGGTAGAAGGACATGAGGGAAAAGTGTACAAATTAAACAAATCAATATATAGATTAAAATAATCTTTTAGACAATGAAATCTCAATTTCATAATATGATTGTCTGAATGAGATTTATTTTAAATAGATTAGACAATTGTGTATATGTTAAGAAAGGTGGGAGTAGTTTTATAATATTGTCTTTATATGTAGATGATATTTTACTTGTCACAAATGATATGGAATTGTTGAATAAAGTGAAAGTTAAACTTAGTGAGAAATTCGAAATGAAGGACATGAGAGAAGTATCTTATGTCATCGGAATATAGATTCTTAGAGATCGAAAGTCTAGAATGTTGAGTATAAATCAGGAAACATATTTATACTCTCAGTGTTAAAATGATTTGGAATGCAAAACTATGCCCTTACACTTACACCATACGTGTATGGACAAAAATTAAATAAAAGTTAATGTTCTGAAAAGAGACAGAAACCTCTAAAAATACTATACATATAAGCAATTGGAAGTTTAATGTATGTTATGTTGTGCACTAGATTGGATTTGACATATTCAGTGAATTTGATTAGCAAATATGAAAGTAATCTTCGACCAACACATTGGAAAACTATTAAGAGGATTATGAAGTATATCAAGGGTACATTGCAACATAAACTACTAGTATATCAAGTGGAAATGTTAGAAGTATTAGATTATTCAAATATAGACTTTGAAGGTAATAAAGATGATGGAAAGTCCACATCTGGGTACAACTACCATACATACTATTTGGACTAAGAGATTTTAAATTGTCTTGGATTTTAATATGATAAATAGACCAGTCGGAATATATTGTGATAATTAAGCAGCAATTAGTTTCATAAATAGTAGTGTTAATAGTTCAAGAGAAAAACACAATGAAATACAATATCAATACATTCATGATATTATACAAAAAGAGGAAATAGATGTGAGTTATATTCCTACATCGAATATGATTGCTGATTCAATGACAAAAGAGATTCCAGTAGAGAAATTTGTCAAATATGTAGGTTTGATGGGATTAAGAAACATTTGCATGGCTATTGGAGATGAAATACATTCTCATGAATGGTAGAAGTGGAAATTGAAAAAAACTCATACATTCCATGAATAGTGGGAGTATATAGGAATTTAAAACTTGGTCTTCATGAAGACCATGGAAAAAAAAGAAATGAGAGAAATCTTCTCTCGTGATTGTTGGAGGCAAGAGGAATTTTTTTGCCTCCTCATAAAAATAGTATTTGACTCGTAATTGGGAAGAGATCTACTGTCGAGATTTCTTATATTATTCCATATCTCAGAGTCCAAAATCACTAGCAAATCTGCAAAACAATCCAAACCAATGCCATCACTATGCCGTGGCAGTTGGTTTAAGTAGAGGAAAATGTAATATCTTTTGATGTGCTTAAGGATTTGCAGGATGTTTAGTCCAATGAATAAACTGAAGATAAGTACATAAGGGAGGTAAATTGCTACAAAAGTAATATAAGATTTAAGCATTTTGATCTGTGTTAATGGATCATACTTAAATTACTTTAAGATGGTAGTATCATAGGCACATCATGGACTGGATAAAGCTAACAGGCTTGTGGTCGGATCATGAGATGTACTCTGATAATGAGGAAAGCTATGTCAGGAGCTGGCCAACATCGAGAGCTAGACGGTGCAAAGATTGAGGCGAGGTTTGACCGACTGTTGTCGTAGTATCCAAGGAAGGTCCATGGTTGGCAAACCATGGACGGGACGGTGCAATCTGCTTCACTATCATCTCTCTAGCATTGACGGGAGGGTTGTATGAGTTGTGGGGGCTTCTCGCAAGGTTTGATGAGGTCTTGACAATGGTTTGATAGATCTTCATGTGCCTGACAGCTCAAAGGATCCAACAAACTAGTTAGGATGGAGAAGATTCTTAAGTACCACCACATCCCAGAAATGAAGTTAATCACAGTCGCAACTTTGCGTTTTCGATCACACATCCCAGAAACGAGGAGCAGGATGCAAACGGGTATGGGTTATTTATTTCAATATCTGTGTCCATATTCATTTCAAGTTGATACAGATGTACCATCCACAAGTGGAAACAAATACGAATGAAGATATGATTTGATTTTGAATGGATACAGATATAAGGACATGTTATTTTGATTCTGAGTGGATATGAAAACAAGTACATTTATTTATGGATACAGATGTGGGTGTTTGTATGTATATTTATATGTTTCTTTTCTTTAATTATATAACTTATAAATAACAAAACCCTTACAGGAAGGTCTCTAAAATCGTAAAAAAATACTTTTCAAATCTTCAATTATCTAAAAAAAAAATTACTTTTCAAACTTCCAATTCTCGACAAATTACAATAAAATCTCCTATATTACCGTCGAATATTATTTATTCTAGTTCTTAAAAGATTCCAAAAATTACGTCTCAAAATTTACTAAAACTTAATTCATAGTCTTTAAATTTTTTTTAAACTTGTATCTATCTCTATAAGACCTAGATATACATAAAAATCCATCAAATTATTGAAATTTAAGGTCACACCTTCACCATATTAAAGAAAACTCTCAAGTCAAAATGAAATATCAAAGACTTTGATACAAAACTTCATCCCTTTGAAAACAAGTTTGCTTAATTAGTCATCATATCTAGTTTGAATTGATATACGATAATTTTATGGATTCTTTGGCATATATCCTTTGAAATAATTAAAATTACATGTTTGTCCTTGTGTTTTAATAAATAATCAGTGTACCAATGTATTCTTGAATCGTTAGCATACATACTCCTACTACTATGTAAAGGATTTTTTGCTTCAACACGCTAAAAAAAAAGCAAATAGCTTATATATCCTTCTAAAATAGCTAATTATTTATACATCCTCCTGAATAATTAATCATGGCTACAATATCTTGTGGTTAACATACATTGGACACAAGACATTAGCTCCATTTTCTATCATTTAAAAGTCCATTTTGCCCTTGTTGTTATATACCCTCCAAAAATGTGAATTTCGATGCGTCTTCCTAGACAATTGTGTCTTTATCGGAGATGATGATAAGGAAATGTTAAGGTTATTGTCAAAATAGAAGAAAGGAGAGAAAAAAATGGAGGGAAATGCATGAAATTAAGGTTAGATTGAAACTAAATAGGTAAAGGTATTTTTGTCTTTTTATGTCTTGGGTTACAATTTAATCCTGAGTTGGTGATTTAGTGGTGACAACAAAATTAGTGGAAGATTATGTAAGATAGCATAACATTGTTCTTCATGAGGGTATATAAATAATTAGCTATTTTGCGAGAGTATACGAGCTATTTGCTATGTTTCAGAGGGTATTTAAGCAAAAATTCATTAACTAAGAGGTATATTTTATATATTCACTAGTTAGGTCACAATAAAATGATTAGTTTACCCTTGATTTTAACATTTACAATTGTGTTTGACTTTTTTATTTTACTTATTTAGTATTAATTGTTTATCACTTATGTTTGTTTTTTAACCATTTTATCATGTTGTCAGCTTTTTTGTCTTGTTGAAAATTTTGACTAAAGGTAAATTTTTTATTTTATTATGACTTAATTGCTAAATACATTAAAATTAGGTAATGATTAGGGTATGTATGCTAACAAATCAAGATTACATGGTTACACTAATTTTTAGTTAAAATACAAGGGTACACCTGCAATTATGATTGTTTAAGTGCATATAAAACTCTACTCTTATTCTTCACACAGAAAAAAACATTATAGAAAAAAAAGATATGATATAGTAAATTTAACAAAAATCATATTGATGCTTTAATCCAATATCTAATGTACATATCCATATTTATATTTGACTTTATCTATAACGACCTAGATTCAGCTGACCTACAACAATCTTATATCCAACAATAAGGCCTAAAATGATTAAGTGGAAGTTGATATTATAGTTGATTGTACCCTTTATTTAGTCTCATCTACTTCTTATTCTAAGCAATATGAAACTAAATCTTGAAGTGTTACAATATACCCCATTTAAACATCTAATATCCTCGTTAGAGTCCACGTTCATAACTAAGTAATATAGGATTCTAGAGATGACTCATACTTCTTTGAGTGTGACACTTAATTCCTACATTTTTGGTTGGTCTAGGCTTTGATACCATTTGTAATGACTTAAGCCCAACTAGCCTACAACAACCTTAAATCCAACAATTAGGCCTAAAATGTTTAAGCTTAAGCTAATATGGTTGTTGATTTTAGTCATTATTAACTTCACCTACTTCTTATTCTAACCAATATGAGATTAAATCTTGAGGTATTACAAGATCCTCCATTTAAACATCTGACGTTGTCGTCAGAGTCCACAATCATAATCAGGTGATGTAGGAGTGGGACTTTAGATGTGGCTCCCACTCCTTTGAGTATAGGACTTAGTTTTCACATTTCTAACTGATACAAGCATCGATATCATTTGTAACAACCTAAGTCCAATTGGCCCACAACAACATCCGACCCAACAACCGAGCCTAAAATGCTTAAGTTGAAGTTGATATGGTAGTTGATCCTAATCTTTATTTAGCCCTACCTACTTGTTATTCTATGCAATGTAGGACTAAATATTGATATCCCTGATTTAAACATCTGACGTTCTCATCAGAGTCCACAATTATAATCAAGTGATGTAGGATTCTAGATGTGGATCCCACTCCTCCAGCAGACCCATTTTCAACACCTTAAAAACCACTCAAAATAAACAAAATCGAAGGATTTTGAGTTTTCTACATTTTGGGACAAGTATCATTGAAAACAACTAAGTATAACTCAAGATACAAAATCCTAAAGCTCAATAGGTCATTGTAAAATCACTGGAGCAAAACCTTTGAAAATTACATAAAATTCAATCATAAATCTCTAAAAATTCGACGATTACTTCTATTCATCAAGAAATGACCTAATCTACTGATATTCCATGAATTCTAGGTTAATTCTACACATATATCAGGGATTAATACTAAATCAAAGAGAAAATCGGGTGGAACACGTACTCAATGCGTTGCTGGTGATCTTCCTTCTTCTCCGACGAGCTCAGAGCTTTTTGAGGGTCCCATTCTAGGTGGTTTCCATTCATCTTGTTTTTGGGTTACTGAATTGCCTATAAAAACCCGCATCGCGGCTTTGGCCCGTGTGGAGGTCTCTCAGGGTGGTATCGCAGGCTTGTCAGACCCTAGTTTCGGTAAGAGAAATTATTGTGGTTTTGATTCTTGATAATGGATTCTTGTGATGAAAAATGTTTTGGAAAAATAATTTTGAAAAAGGAAATGCATATGTTTGAAAAGGTTTTCTGAGGTTTTAGTAAGAATCATGTAGTTAAAGGACCATGCTGACGGAGTAGGAGTATTGATACCTCTGAAAAGTCGGGAGCGTGTACAAGGTCGTGGTTGCCAAGTTATTGTGACTGTGGTACTATAAGGCCTTGGGGTATGGTAGAACAAGATTTTCCCTAGTGTCGATGTTGATCGGGTTTGGGGTAGGAGGCCCCAGATGCTTGGGCACCAAGGGGTGTTAGAGGATGCACCCTGTGTGTGTATGCTATGTGTGGTATAGCAAGGCTACGGTTGGGGCGGTTGGACTCTTATATGGGGTGGTTCACGGTGGTAGTGCAATTAAGAGAAGCAGGAGTCTTAGCAACTACTTGTGGCTCGTCGGTTACCTGTGGCTAGGGGGTGATACGACAGGTTTTGATCGTGTTGTGCATGGTTTTTCTAAGATGGTTTCAGACGAGGATTTGAATGCATGAAATGGTTTATAAAGTGCATGTGAATTCAAAGGAAAAATGGATATAATTTGAAAGGCATGTTTTATAAAGTGGATTTTCAAATAATTGTGAATGAGTTTTATGAGTTTTGGAAATCCTTCTGATCTGGCTTTGGTAATTGTGATTTGTGAGTTTTTTGTGGTTTTTTCATTGTGGTGGGTGCGTACTAGGTAAGTTAGATGTCATTCACGTATTTTGTTTTTGGTTTTCTTTAAGAGTCAGATTTAGAGGTGTAGTCCAATCCTGGTGTAGATTACCTGGAGCCACGTAGTCACACACTGGGTTCTAGGTAGTAGTAGTTTATTTAGTTTAATTTCCTTTGTTAATTTCAGTTCTTTTTATATAGTTAGATGGTTATTTAATTAATTAGTTATCCGGGTAGTAATGATACTGGTATGTGACGTAGTGGGGTGTTACAGAGTGGTATCAGAGGCTAGGTTACATTAAGTGCACCAACTTCGTAGTGTCTAGTTTAGTGGCGCTCCATAAAGACTGCACAAGTGAAGTATTTGCACCTAACCCATTGTGTGTTTTGTAGTGACAATGAGATGCCGCTTGGGGGTAGAGGCAGAGGTAGGACTCCTACGTTTGACTTTGGTATAGAGGAGGGTAGTGGTTGGAGATGTATGCAGCAGGAGTTGGGTGATATGATGAGGGGGGTGTATCAATCCCTTGGGGGAGACAATGCGGATGGAACCAAGGGAGGACCTGTGTCTCAAACAGTTTCGCTGGTTGAGCACGTCAACCTTCGATGGTAGAGGCAAATCAGATGATAGTGAAACCTAGTTGTTGGAGGTAGAAAAGATACTGGAGTGTATGAAATACCTAGCAGAAAAATGGGTTCAACTGACTACATTCCAATTCAAGGGCGACGTTGACCAGTGGTGGAGGGCCATGTGTTTGGTGAAGTTCTCGAACTCCGACCTATTGATGATATCTTGGGAAGATTTTCGAGGCATTTTCTATGAGAGGTATTTCCCAGAGCATAAAAGAGATAGGTTGGATAGAGAATTTTGGAACTTGAACTAAGGAAATATGTCTATGGCGGAGTACGAGGCGACTTTCACCCAACTAGAACAGTTTGCACAGAACTTCGATATAGAGAAGTACAGAGCCAAGAGATTCGTGGAAGAACTGAGCCCAACACTTAGGTCGAAAGTCCTAGGCTACTGATGTCAGACCTTGGCAGATGCAGTGGAACTGGCAGCCAGATATGAGGACGAGCAAATGGTGTTTTTGGAATACCATTTGATTAACTAATAATTCATGCATATTTTATTCCCATATTTATCTATTTTGTATATAAATAATGCTACTCAAGGTATTTTATGTTAATTTCGTAGGAACATGAGGACTTAGAAAGATCTAAGAAAAATAAGGAGGAAGAGAATAATTATGCCAGAAAAGAAGAGTTTTTTATATAACAAATTCTAGAGCTACGTTAGGAGGTCAAACACACATTTTTCACGTGCCTAAATACTGAGAAAATATCAACCAACGAGTTAAAGAAGTCGGAGCAGATCCTGGATGACATGGACGCCTCTCAGGTATCCAGATGCAAATTCGACGCCTCCTAAGCGCCAACACAGGATATTTTTGACTCAATCTTTTGTGGATATGACTCTTAGTTGTAGATATCTTGTATTCAAAATTCAAAATCAAATTTTGTATTTAGATTTGTCTCCGACATAAGCTAATCTATATAAGTCTATAAAATAACCCCTTGTGTAGATTTAAAGGAGAACTTCCACTTTCTAGATTTAAATTGTTTCTCAATATTGTGAAAGACTCTCCAACACTGTTCCAATTTTAACGTCAGGTTTTATTTAATATAAATTCATTTTTCCTTTCACTTTTGTCTTAAATTTCTCTTCCTTCATCTTTTATTTTGATGTTATTTATTATCATACATGACTAAATCTCTAGCTCTAGAGTAGAGACAAAGTTTATGTAGATTGAGAAGTGTGATTATGTTTTTTTCTTTTTCTCTTTGTGCTTAATATCATGATTATGTGGATTGGATGTATATTGCATAAATCACTCATGAATCGATAAACTTTGATAGACTAACATTGATATCATCTTTTTAGTCTATAGTTAGGGAAGATTTAATTGAAGATTGTGTATACAATCGTGATCCATCATATATCATCTGATTTAGTTTGGTTAGTGTATTTTTAGTCCTTGACTTTATATTCTATGATGCATATATAGCATATAGTTTATGCTTGTTAAGATAAAAAACATTGAATCAAATTAGTTAGATCACTAGAGAGGAAGGGAATAAATATGATTATGCATTCTCAATTCTATGTAAATAGATTTAAAACCTTAGGTATACTTTAATTGATTTGATTGTATCTTAATAGTCTAGTGTTAGATTCAACTCCCTCAAATTCTTTTCAATAATTAATAGTTAATCATTGTTTTTAAAACACTTTTCTCTTTGGGATCGACTTGTATTTGTCGACGTATTACATTGGGCGCCGTGCACTTGCAGTTAAGTAAAACATACTCATCAAGTTTTTGGCACCGGTGTTGGGGACAAGTGTTTTAACGTTGATTTATTGTCGGTTATTTCTTTCTTTTTGCTTTAAAAAAAGGACATTTACTTCGTTTTCTTTGTTCTCAGAGGCATTGTTGGAGGTCTAGAAGAAAATGAGGCAAAAAATTTCCAGACCAGAGGAAGCAGGAACACCTCCAGGTGCCAATTTGCATTTCTGGTGCCTCTTCGGCACCTAGGTCAATTAATTTCTAGAATTTTTTTTATTTCAATTATTTCTGGATTTTTTAGAATCCTATTTTAGGGTTGATATCCTGATGTGATTTTTGAATTTTTCTCGATCACTAATTTAAAATTAACCCTCAACTTGAACCAAAAAAAATCTTTCATGAAAATATAGATATTTGTTCTTAGGAACATACATCATGTAAGATGCATTAAAGATCATTTTTATTTCTGTCATTTTTTTTTTGAAGAATGTTGGAAGAAAAGATACGTGTTCTCCTACTTGATTCCTTGCATTTTGGAGCATATAGTTAATAGGAAGAACAACTTGTTTGAGCATAATTGTTTGTTGAATAGCATTTCAAAGTACCTAAGGGCAAAACCTATAGCACAAGATAAGGTGGAGATTTTATCATTCTTTCTTAGTACACAAAGAACAAAAGAAAGCATCAAGCATTAACTTAAGCCTCAATTAAAATCAAGTAGACATTGGCCCTTAGGATTCGAGCTCAATAGGACAAAGTAGCCTAAGGGTAACTCAAAATTTAAAATTCTTTTCCTACTTGGTGTCTAAAAAAGTAGTTAAAAGGCTAAGCTTTAAAAGACAAGTGGTTATTTAATTAAGTCCATTGCATAAGCATGGGGAGCCTCCCATTTTCCTCCATTGATTTGACCAATTAGGTTAAAGAAATTTGATTTGAGAATCTTAAGAGTTAACTTAATAATTAGAAGATGTATAGATTTTAGATCAACCATAGAATTAGGATTTGTGTGACTTGTGTGATTAGATTCGGCATCTTCATCCTCTAATTTTCCTCTCCTCATATGGTTATTTCTCTTATCTTCTTATCTTTTCTATTTTCATTGTGTGATCATACCGGAACTGACCTTTCGCGGTGAGGGAGCGCACGAAGGACCGAAAAGGTCACGGTAAAGATGGTGAATCCAAGGAAGGACGCTCGACTCAAAAACACTGGAGAAAACACAAAATGAAAATATAAGGACAAAATGGAGTCGCCACCTAATCTTTTTAAAAGTTGGAAAGACAAGGAAAACTGGATGTGATAAAACGCGAAAAAACAATAAAAAAATGAATGCAAATGTATGCATGAATGTGAGTGCATGCTCCGTGCCTAATGGATGCAACACGTTGGTCATTGTGGGCCAGAGAAAGGGTAAAGACTCCTGTTATGCATGGGAAGGTGTTAGGCACCCCCATGCGCCCGAGAAATCGGTCTCTCTAGGCTTTCTCTCTCGTATGTGTCGCCAATGCAAATGATCATGTATGCTTGCTACGTCTAATATGTATGTATACTATATGTCATGCTGATGCAAATGAAGTGCAAGGGGGCAAAAATTAATGTAAATGGGCTCAACTACGCTATGTGAATCCTGGACCGTCGGTTGAAAGGATCCGACATAGTAATCGTCATCGTCCTAAATGCAAATGTGTCATGATGCATGATGTGAATGTCATGGTGCATGAGGTATAAAATGTTAGAGAGTGGGCAATGTGGTGCATCATGCATGATGGCATACGTCATAAGCATGATTAATGTAGATGCAAGTGCATGTGCCTGAAGGCATGGACATGAAGTGGAAATGGATGAGATAAGCAGGTAAGGGCTAAGGCTAGCTGCTTGTTTTGTCCCTGGCAGACCCGTGCATGTCCACTGCACAAGCCTGTCACGCAACTAGGGCACGCATGCCAGCCACAAAATAAGGCAGCAGGCTAGCGAGTTTTGCCTTTGCTCTAGGGGGATGTAATGGTGCAAAATCAAATATGTACAAGCAAACAAGACAAGCAAACAAGCACAAAGTATATAGACCACAGACAAGTAGGGAAACCAGAATGAAAGCTAGAATCTGGTTATCCCCAGCGGAGTCGCCAGTTCCTGTGACCATGCGAGTGGAACCCTGCACGGCTCTCCCCTACCAGGTGTGTGGAAGTACTCGAGGAGACTCGATATGGTCACGGCCAAGATGGTGAATCCGGATAAGAAGACTAGACTCGGAGACACCAAGGAAAGATGAGAAAGGATAAGGAAAGAAGTCGCCACCTAGTCTTTTAATGGAAAGACGAGGAAAACCAAGCACACAAGAAAACCAAGAAACAAACAAGATGCAGAAAACATGTGTGCTCCATGCCTAATGGATATAATGCACAAATGAATGCGGGCCAGAGAAAGGGTAAGGATTCTGGTTACACATGGGGAAGGGGTTAGGCACCCTCATGCGTCCGAGAAAACTCGATCTTTTTAGGTTTCCTACTTGTCAATGGTCTATTAATTGTGTGCTTGCCTATTCTGAATGCTCATGCTAAAGATGACTGAAAACATGCCAAATCAAAGAGAAGAAATGAAATAAAGGGAAAAAGTTAATCCGAGGGACAAATGTAGGCATTGAGAATGCCGCTTTACTATACGCCCTTAGGCGATAAGGAAAATCGTGAAAATCAAGAAATTCTCGAAAAGCGTCACGTAAATTAGCGAAAATTGGGATAAATCCGAGAAAATCAAACAAAGGGAAAATAATCCTCTTTTCGGGAACATGTTGGCTTTGTTAAGCCTTTTACGATACGCCCTTGGGCGATAGAAAACCAAATCAAATCTAAAGATGCGAAAATTGCAAAGAATCCGGGAGATGGTGAGAAAACCAAGCTCGAAAAGAGTTGGGAAAGCGTGCGCAAAGTAAAAAGAGAAAAGGCAAGAAAATTGCATGAAAAAGTGCGACAAAATGTGCAAAATGCATGTGTGTGTAAAAAATCGAATTATAGGGGCCTTTGTGCAAAAAATCTAAATTTTGAATAAAAACTGAAACTCTCAAGCCCAAATCATCAAAAATACATAGGAAAACACATTCTATGCAATTATGAAGAAATCTGGGGTCAAATGTGCAAATATGTGCATTTTTGGCCAAATTGATGTTTCCTAGGGGTTGAATGCAATTCTGCCACTAAAACATGCATTTAATGCAATTCAGTGGAAATTCAGGGTAAAATATGCAAGAAAAAGATTCATGAAAGTTTCAGAGGCAATTCAGTAAATTTACCGTAGAAAACAAGCATTCAATGTGAAATCTATAAAGTGTGGGGGCTAAAATAAAATTTACCCAGTGAATCAAAGCATTCATAAGAGTTTCTATGAAGTTCAGGGGTTTTAATGCAATTTAACCAGCAGAATATGCATTCAAGAATGATTTTCAATAAAGTTCAGGGGCTAAAATGCAATTTAACCAAAGAAATATGCATTCTGAGGAGTTTCAATAAATTTCTAGGATTTAAATGCAATGTAACCAGCAAAATATCCATTCAGAAAGGTTTCAGAAAAGTTCAGGGTCTTTTATGCAAAAATATTGGATTAAAATGCATGAAAAGAAACTCTGGGGGTTTTTTGTTAAACTTTTAAACCTCGAAAACATTATTTTGAATGTTCAGGGAGCATAATGCAATATTTTCAGTTAAAACTTTATTCAAACGATTTATGAAAAATGATTAAGGACCTTAATGTAAGAAAAGGATCTATTTGTAATAAAAAAAGGATCTAAATGTAACAGATAAAAAGTTTCAAAATTTTTTTAAAATAAAAATGTTTTTAAATTTTTTAAAAGAAAATGACAACGACGGCCGTCGAAGATGGAGCTCTGCCGTCGACGACCACCGGAGAGGCAATCAGAGGCTTTCCCGTGGTCTGATATGAGATCAGACCCCATGGGAAGCAAGAAGAAGAGGAGGGGAGAAGATCCAACAGCTTAGATCGAGGTTTCAACAACTGGAGAGAGTTAATAGTCCCCCTCGCCGTCGAGGCACTCCGGCGACGGCGTCAGGGAAGAAAAAGGATTGCTGGAGCTCCGACGCGGCGATTCGGAGGTTGTGGAGGCTTTGGCACGTTGATAGGAGCCTTTTCTCTTCTCCAGAAGCTCGAATGGTGGATGATGACGCAGAAGGGGCTCCGACTATCGCCGACGTCCTCTTCTCCGGCGAGCGAGGTTGTGGGTGTGTTCCAGGGGTCGTGGCTCAACTCCAAGGGCTTCAGAGTGCTAAGGGCGCGTCGTGGAAGCTTCCTGAAGGCTCAGAGCAGCACGAAGAGGCTAGCGGCTTGGCGTCTTCTCCGACTGTAGTCGTCTTCTCCTGCGACGGTGGGAAGTTGCAACTCTGGCGATGTCCTGGTGGAGGCTATGGGAGGCATCAGAGAGGAGCGCAGAGGAGTGGAGGAGCAAGAGGAAGACCAGGGGAGGAAGGGATGACTCTCAGAGACCAGGACCGTGCCCTGGACTAGCACCCCCACCTAGTGTTAGAAATATTAACATTAATTTTGATGATTATTCATTTGTGCTTATTTTCATAAATATTATAACGTGAAAAAGATTTAGAGTGTCTTAGCATGAATTCAAAAATACATACCGGCATCAAGAGCGATGGACTATTCCAGCAAATATCAAAGTCTTAATCAAATTTCCAGCAAAAACCAAAAACGGCATACCGTGGCTCAAACGGCATACCGTTCCAGGAAATTTCGGTAGATACAGCGGTACTCCGGAACAGAAGAGAAAAAGGATTAA
>JAMKQA010018915.1:0-29872 GCA_024699735.1 Posidonia australis
TTACCCGCATTTTGGTTTTATTTCGTAGACTTGTACTTTGTCTTTATTGTTTTTTTGCATGATTTTTCATGCATATGGTTTTCCTTGTCTTCCATAATAGATTAGGTGGCGACTCCGTTTATTTTGCTTTTTCGACGTGATTTTGCCGATCGATTTCGCATTCATTTGCGGAATCTCCTTGCCGGCATGGTTACAATAGTTATAGCAGGTTTTCATTGATTTTGGTTTTTGAGACGCTTATTGGGTGACTTTGATGTCACTCACGTGTGTTTTATATGTGTTTTGTTTCAAGTGCATAGTTGAGGTGCAGTCTTGCTCTGGTGCAATTCTAGGTAGTTAATTTTAATTATTTAATTGTCTTATTTAGATTTAATTAATTCATTGGGTAGTATCTGTACTGTTGTGTAGCACTGGGGCGTTACAGTGTGCTACTGAAGAATTGAGAAGTTAGCATATGTAGTAGTAATAGCAGCAAAGCACCTTCGCTTGTACTTTCGATCTTACTCGGTCGACGTGCTAACTGACCAACCCTTGTGCCAAACTTTGCACAAACTTGAAACATCAAGATGACTGTTGAAGTGATTGATGGAGCTTGAGGAGTTCGACATCACTTATCAACATAGAATAATAATAAAAGCCCAAACATTGGTTGATTTTATTGTCAAATTCGTTGCAGGCGAAGAAGACTCATTTGAGCAAACACTAGCTTGGACACTACACGTAGATGGATCATCCACATTAGATGGAGCTAAGGTGTGAATCTTGCTAGTCAACCTTGAGGGAGTACACTTTTCGCCTAGATTTTCCTGCAATGAACAATGGCACTGAGTATGAAGCATTGCTCGTGTGATTGTCGATGGCCAAAGAACTCAAAGTGGAAAAGCTGATAGCACTCATAGATTCACAGTTAGCAGTTAGTCAGTTAAGACCCCAATTTCAAGCAAAACATGAATCCATGACCCAATACCTGGCAAAGGCAAGGCAACTAGTGTAAAGTTTCAACCACTACACAATAGTGTAGATACCTAGAATAGAAAATGCAAAAGTTGATGCCTTCTATGGCTTGCTTCAACTTTGAAAGGTACCAATGCGAGTATAGCCTTCAAGACGCTCATGCTATCCCACATTTCAAAACCCATGACTCAGGTTGCTATGTTAAGTATCCCTAACAATTGGCAGACTTCCTTAATGACCTACTTGAAGAAGGGCACTCTATCGAGCAAGTCACTCATAGTGAAGCAGGTTGTCAGAAGAGCGGCAAGGTGTCGCATGATAGATGGATAGTTGTACAAGCATTCACTCTCCCATCCACTTTTAAGGTGTGTTGGACTAGAGGGCCAACTAATTATAAAGGAGATACACAAAAGGGTATGTGGGAACTACTCAACACACATTTTCTTATGTACAAAACACTACAACAGGGATATTACTGGCCAAAAATACGAGTTAATGCGGAGGAACTTGTAACACATTGTGACTACTACCAAAGGTTCATGCTTGCTCATCATGTCTTGGCAATCGAGTTGACCCCCATAATCTCCTTCATCCCTTTTACTTAATGAGGAATTTACATATTGGGTCCTTTTCTGTGTGTGCCATGGTAGTTGTATTTCCTAATAATGGCAATGAATTAATTCACTGAGGATGCATTTGTTTGCAACTCCACACCGCTCCAGCTCCTATGTGGAGTAGTTTCTTTGGACAAATAGCCTCTCTCTTGTTGAAAGAGAGTGAGTGGATGCTACTCCAATCACTGCAGATGAAAAAGGATTTCCGGAGTGGGTATTCAAGCTTGGCAAGATAGAGCAGCAACAATAGTTGTTCTTTATTGGCTTGGTGCAGTTTCTCTGGGAAATAATCACAATCTAAGTGGATCAAAGCAGAGTCGTTGGCTAACATCACAAACAAATAGACCCACAACTTTATTATTTGGAATTCCCTTATCCATGATGATTGACAATGACACCCAGTTCAATAGCCACAATTTTAGGGAATTTTATAATGACTACGACGTTCGGCTTAAGTTCACTACAGTCGCTCATCCCCTAGGGAATTCTAAAATGACTACGACATTCGACTTAAGTTCAACGCAATCACTCATCCCCAAGTGAACGGACTAGCAAAAGTAAGCAACTGCACCATTTTGCACACCTTGGAGACAAAGGTAGAAGGAGCAACCAACAATTGGGCCAACCTCATCCCTGAGGTCCTTTGGTCCTACAAGATGACTGCTCATACAACAACTGGAGAGATGCCTTTCATGCTAATGTTTGAAGTAGAAGTAGTGATCCCTACCATAGTCCAAGTTGCCTCATGCAAGAAGCGCAGCAACGCTCTAAAATACTATAGGAATATAATTATATCACTTAAAACTACATCTTTGTTTCTAAGTTTCATTCAAAGCATGTCACTTCTTATCAACTTCTAGCATGTGATAGCGAGTTGAACGAGGATGTCAAATGCATGAACATGGACTTGCTAGAGGAGCTATACCTTAGGACACAAGTTCAGATCCCCCCACAGCAATAGAAGATGGTTAACCATCAAAGTCTAGATTTTGGCCACTAGTTTCTAGTAGAAGCTGAAAAAATCCAAAAGTGGTTCCAAACAAGTATTTGCCATTTCACTTCTCCTAGAATCTATAGCTTATGGATGGACAATTCATGTATATTTTTATGTAGTTGGAAAAACTAGTGAAAGGAAACTTCTAGTAAAAGTTGGAGAAAATAGCACTAACATGTCTTTAATGCCATTGTTCTTATTAAACATTTACTTTAAAATGCCATTACTATTTACAATCCATGACACTAACCCTTGTACTTTAAAGTAATTGAAGTATTTCTAGAAGCTAGCTTTTGGAAATAACCCAGAACCTAACTTCTAGGTTTTGGAGGTTCCTAACAAATCCTATGTGTTAAGAAAGACTATGGTGTCCAAGTATGACCTCAATAAAGACACGTTATCATTGAAATGGGAGGGACCATACATAATCACCAAGGAGATTTGATCAGGCACCTATTGGCCTCATACAACTACTAAGTTGAACAAGCATGACAACTGGGATCTCCCTCGCTTGTGGAATGTTATTAATCTAAGGAATTACCATCCATAATTCCTTACCATTTTGTTTTGCCTAACTTGATATTCAGACTTATGACTTTTTTTGTTTGCTACAAACTCTATTGAATCTATTTCTTGTGACCACTCAGATATTTCATCAATCGAAGGACTCTCTGTCTGTTAGTTTACTATATTCAATATACCCTCAACAGGAGGAGGGTACGTGCCCATAACACCCTGAGCAAAGAAGCCTTCAGTGGGTAGAGGTCTACATGCCCATAACTCCGCAAGTAGAGAAGCTGACAAAGCTACGCATCCGTAACCCCCCAAGTAGAGAAGCCTTCAATAGGCATAGGGCTACGTGCCCATAACCTCGTGAGTAGAGAAGTTATCCAAGCACATACACTAACACTTAGAAAAAACAAATGACAAAGAAAAGACCAAGCAGGAATACAAGCCATAAAACTTAGAAAAGTATTTAGAATACAAAAGGTGCTGCCCAGAACAAAGTAAGTGGAAATTCAAAAGTTTTGTTTAGAACAGGTTGAGTGGAAATTCACCCCAATAGTACGAGCATGATACAAAACAAAATACAAGAGTGAACAGAAAATCTTGTTCTATAGGTAAAAGTTTTGTTTGGCAAGTATCTGTAGACACCCCGATTTTGAGGTGACTCATGGATAAGCTTTCTAGATGTTGCTTTGGATGTGGCAAACCTAATCCCAATAGCTAAACCGACCACAAACCTATAGTAGGCCTGCAGCCCAATTAGAAATCCAGACAGGTAAGGGAGAACACCAAGTTAGAGCACCAATGTGGAGCACCTGTTTGGAGCATCAACCAGGAGCACTACAGTGGCACACCTAGCTGGAGCACCAGGCTGGCACACCTACCTGACGCACCAAGTTGGCGCACAGCCACTTCTCAGACTGCTGGCTGCTGGCTTTCCACCTCCCATGGCTGTTACCTCCACCAACGAATATGCCATGGAATCTTCCCAGGCTCTTCGTTTACGAGGCTCCTTGTATTCTCTAGGAGTTATCCTTGAGAAATCCTATATAAGGACCCCTATAGGCAGCCATTAGAAGAGGTTAGAAAACCTTGATTCAGCAATCCTGATGTAAGAGAGCATCTTGAGCAAGCCATATACTCTTTCCAGCAGCCTATTCTCGTTTTCTACAGTATTCCCTTGCATTCCAAAGCATCTTCAGCCCTTCCAAAGCAACACGGATCATATTATCTTGGGTTCTCTAAGAAGAAACATCTTGGATAAGGTAGGTTCCACTCTTCATGTTTTCATTTTCAAATCTTAGTTCTTGCATTGGATAAAGCATGCCTTAGACTTCATATATAATCAGATTTCTTGATATTTATATGAGAGTCCTATGATAAGCTTGATTGTTTCCTATGTGAGATACTTTGCATGTAAACCTTTAAGATAAAAATATGCATCTTAATGTTCCTGTGAATAGTCTTTCTCCTTGTTTCTCTACACAAGACATCATTGTTTTTATGCACATGCATGCTAGAATATGCAATAGACATGTTCATTATGTATTCATCTCACGTATGGTTTGTCAAGTTTACCTTTTCATACATGTTCTTTAGAATTTCGTATAAGCATTTCTGCAATAAACCCAATGTCTTATTTCGCTTTCCGATCAGATAAAAAAGAAAAGGGTTTTCTGCTCATTTTCGTCTCATCATATTGCTGTTTTTATCATTTTGCATAACTGGCTTAATAAATAGAAATCGCCTCTCTGAATCTGGACCAGAATTCTGAATCAGACTGCAGTCTCATTCAGATTTTCTAGGGAGCACCATTCTGGAGCACCTATATGGTGCACCAGAGCGGCGCACCATATTAGAGCACCACTCTGGCGCACCATCCTGGTGCACCAGACTGGTCAGAGAGCAAATCACCCTCTTTTGCATCCTCATCTGCATGTTTTCCCCAATGATGTTGAGTCTGATTCTTTTGGCAATGATTCTCTGATATTTTGTGATTTCGCATGCATGGTTTCAGCCTCAACTGATATTATTTCTAAGTCATTGTTCACTCTGTATCTTCAGTCCATAGTTCAAAATCTGGTAGGCTGATTGCACTTAGCTCCCCTGTGGAGATTCTATGCATTAGCCCATGATCCAGTAACATGGCTGAACCTTGTTGTGTTCATTCAGCATAAGTAGGATGTGACCTTGTGTGATACTATTAGTCCTTGAGCACAAGATCCATGAGCTTCTCATACTTGCATGCCTTTCATTTTTGAAGGATATTTTCCATTTACAAGAGTTTTACATTGCGTAATTTTCTAAGTGCATTTACATGTGATTTTGTACTGCATGGATTTCTGTTTTTCCTCAGCACATCTTTCTGGCCCACATAGGAGCACACAGGTGGTGCACCAGACTGGAGCACCAATCTGGCGCACCTAACAGGCGCATCAACCTGTTTTCAGTAGCACACAACAGTTTTCGCATGGTTTTTAGCATGATTTCCAGCTTCGATTTGCTTTCAGTTTTCTTTGGCTTCATTCCTTGGTATATCCAAGGAGACCCCTTCCTGTTTTTAGCCATTTCTATGCATGTTAGATCATACAATGCATGTAGTAAAGCAAGGATGAAAAATCACTCGAAATTATTAGATCTTTGATCTTATTTGCACAATACCCTAGCATCAATGCTTAACCCGCGATATGAGTGATCCTTCTGAGCATTAGGACACACCCTGCACTCCATGCACTCATATTTTAGCATAAGACACCACTCACTTAGCATGGCATGGCATATCACCCTCGGGCGTACAGTAAAGGCTGAAAAGCTGACATTTCATAAGCAAATGAGAAACCTATAGAAGATCGATTTATCGGGCGCACGAGGGTGCCTAATACCTTCCTCGTGCGTAACAGGGAGCCTTAGCCATTTCTAGTTTACCAAGACCTTTTCCATTGGTTTTTATATGCATGATTTGAATGATTCTTTTATGGTTTTCCTCGTCTTCCATTTTAATAGACTAGGTGGCGACTCCTGCATTTGCATTTTTGATTTGCCGTGACTTTGCCGATCCTCGCGTATTTGGCCTTAGTGCCAAGTCCCGAGGCTGTCGCCGGTATGGTTACAGTATCTCTATAGGATCTTCCTTTTAGGGGGGAGGGGGGGATCTATGGCAACGTTTGGAGAGGCATTGGCTACTGCACTGGAGTTTCAATACCTATAACTGGAGGAGGCTACGCGGTCAAAGTATGCTACTGTTGTGAGGAGCCCAAGATGACATTGAGGGGTCTACCATCGATTTGGTCCCCCTCTACATGCACAACTACATTGTTGATCTCCTCCTCTAGGATGCAGAGATTATGCCTTGAATACCTTGTTGCAACAACATCATGAGTTTACTCAACCCCCAACATGACTGAATCGCCCATCTCCAGGATGAGGTTATGGGACTTGCAATAAGCATTGATTGCATCAACAACGTGCTCCTCCAGTTTTTCCGCTTGCTTCTTGATGGCCAATGCTCGCTCCAATAGGTGCACTATGCTAGCCTTGAGCTCAATGACCTGGCACTGGGAAGATTCTAGAGAGTTGATGTTGACTTGTAGCTCCAAATTCTTCACCACTATCTCACTCTCCAGCCTCTACGTGTGTGATTGCTCGATAGCTTGATTGTTTGACAACTTCTGGAGCTTCTATCCTTCTCCTCTAAAGTAGACATGTGGAGCACTTTCTACATCTCCTCATCCTTGGCCTGAAGAGGCCATGTGTGCTTGCACATTTCATTGAGTGCCAACACGTTTTGCATGATTTTATGAGAACTTCTATTATACAACAATAAAACCAGACAAAAATAGAACAAACCAAGGGAAGAAAATCTTGAACTTGCACTTGCAAGAGAGCCACCTCGCTCATAAGAGTATGCATGCTCAACCCCCAAAGCCTCTTGTTATCTTTTGAAATGACGATAGTCTTTTGAAATGACGATAGACGTTAGTGATTGCTTCATTCTCGACCATGGGGCCCTTTCCTTCATGTTGGTTGTTTAAAGGGCTAGTGTTGAGGTCGACCACGAGACTCATCCTTTCCAAAGGGCGAGTAGGAGATGACCTCACATGCAGCTCAATTCTTGTGGTCAAGACGATGCTCAGTGACGTGACCGTGCATGTGACATGCGTACCAGACTTAAGCCCCTTCGAAAAAAGCAGGTTTTTGTCCACCAATGGCCTCTTGCGAACTACATGAGCAAGAATGCAAAGTAAATACTAGCAAGTGCAAAGCAAAAAACTATGAAAAGAAAGTCTCAAATATCTACACACACTGACTTGTAGAGTAGGATCCTCCCTTAGCACCTAAACCTCCTTGACCAAAGGATGCATCCACTCCCATGCTTTATGATCACTCAAGGGAGGGTACACAAACACACGACTCCACCCAAACTCCCTTTGCCGCTCTGGGAGAATCATCATTTCTCGGAGCAGGTTGATCTTAGTCACCAATTTGCCATACCGCCTTTTTGTCTTAGGAATATTAAAAAGCATCTCCAAGACGTCCAGCTCCTCAAAGTAAAGTCACTGTCCTTCGACCTCTCATTCACTCCCTCCCACAGATAACCCCATCTAGACAATCACATCAACATGTCTGGCCTAGTCCCCACTGCGAAGAACTTTGACTTCTAATCCTTAAGCCCCTCTTTGGATGTAGAATAAGAAAAGTAAGAATAAGTGGAAAGTAATATTGTTATTCTAATAGTATTGCTATTCTGTTTGGAAGTGATTTTCTTTTAAAGATGAATAAGTGTGTATAGGGAGATATTCTGGTTTGGATGAAAAGTGGAATAAGTACTAGAATAAGTATTGGAATAAGTGGAAAACATGTAGATTAATAATAATCAACTTGATTATTAAAATATATATCTAGTTTAAAATATATATACATTATATTATATATGTATTATTTTAAAAAAAATAAACACACCGTATATATACATGTATCAGAATAACTTAGCGGAATAACTTTATTCTACCCTTCCTATGGAATAGCTATTCTCGAATAAGTAAATCAGAATAGGAATTACTATTCCGCTTTTATTCCACTTTTTAACTTACCAAACGGAATAGCTATTCCTATTCTACCTTTATTCCTGGTTTTATCCAGGATGCAAACAGGGGCTAAGGGAGCTTGGAGCTCCATTGTATATCTTACTAGGGACCTCAAAGACGTATAGTATCGATCATTTTGCTTATACATCAACTTTACAATGAAAACAGAATGATGATTGGATGCATGCCTAGCATTGTTCACATGACTACAAAACCCAGTATGGTGTGGATGGAATTAGGAGCAAGCTATGCAGGGGCAATTTCAGACCAATGATTAGAAAGTCCTTGTCGAGGGCAATACAGTTTGGCCCTACCTACAACACTTTTCCCATTGTAGTCCAAATGCTGACCCACTCAGGAATATTGTGTTTGTCCCTCAATTTGACAATAGTGGATCCAATCAAACATGTTTGATCCTTGTCACTACACTATGACAAAATCATACTCTTACCCCTCGCAAACGTGGATGTGCGAGGGCTAAGATCCTACTCTGCCCCTCTTTGTTCGCTCTCTAAATAATCTGTATCAGAATCACAAGATGATATTGTCACATCATCTGAGGAACTTGACAATGTGTAACACCTGGAAATTCATTTAATTGTAAATTTACATTTTTAATGAATTTAATTATGGATGGGTATTACTGGCGCAAGTCCATATCTGTAATTCTGTGGTTTTGGGCTTTGACCCAGTGATTTAGCTTGTTTTGTGCCTTGTCCTTTAGTGGAGGCATTGTGCCTGTGCTCCTGTGTGCATGGGCATGCATGTGTGTTGTGTGGTTGGCCTCGTGCTCTATGACTGGTGGTTGGGGTGGAGACATGCTGGTGTGCATGTGTGTTTGATTCTTCGTTGAGCACATGCATTTCTAACTCCCAACCCATGTGTTTAAGAAGAGAGCAGACGTAGCTTCTCCCACTCTCTTCCCTCCCCTTCTTCCTTGCCATTTTCCTTCCTTCTCCTTTTCTCTCATCCACTCGCACCACACCTTGCCTCCACCTCTCCTTCGCGCACTTTCTCCCCCACTTCCCCTCCTCCTTCTCCCTTTTCTCCCACTCCTCATTTTCCCCTCCCCCATTTTCCCCTCCTTCCTTTCCCTTATGAATGTGAGTGAGTGAGAGAGACACACAGAGAGAGAGAGAGAGAGGGAGAGCAACGGAGTGTTGGTGTTTGGGTCAGTTCGGTGGAGCTCCGATTGTCGTCCCGGATGTGCATGGAGCTCGAGGTGGAGCTCGTGGTCAGCCAGAGGTCGTCATGGTCATCGGAGTTAGGTGAGAGTCGCCGACGGTTGTCTTGAGGTACGTACCTTACATTTCTTGTAAAAATGTATGAAAAATGTAGTAATGCCTAGGATTGCATGAAATCTAGGTGTATTTATGTTTCTTGAATTTATTGTGAATTTATGAGAATTTATTGAGCATTTATGGCTATTAAATGCATTTGAGTTACTATGCATGAGTTTTGAACTTCTTGGCTTTGTGATTTTATTTTTCAAGCTATAGTGAATGGTTTTGAATGATTCTTGTATGGTTTTGGAGTAAACTCACACGTCTATGTCCTATGTTTATTAAACTCATCGCCGCTCACTCCTATTTGGACGAAGTGACAAGTTAGGACTAGGACTTTTTTTTGGAAACAAAGAAAACAACATACCGTTTTGGTCCGATGTACCGATTTTGCTTCAGAATAGTCCCCATAGTCTCTATTTCGGTTGATATAATTTATTCGACCTGCCATTTTGGGCCCTTAGGTGTTGACTAAGTGGTAGATTCGATCGACTGATCAATTTCAGTCTATTGAGCTAGGGATTTTCGGCCAACCGTATGATTTTCGACCTACCGTTTCTAGTGCCTAAGCCCAGTATAGTCGACCAATCCATTTTGGTATACGAAACCAAACCCAAGTGTTGTTTTAAAAATGATTCGTTGTGGCTTTTCCTGAGGAGTTTTAAATGCCTATAAAAGAGGATTTTGTGGGCCACCAATGGTGGTCTATTATGGACACCTGGTGTGCCGATTTTGTGGAGATCTTGTGGAGTTTTTTGATGATATGAAAGATATTTTTGAAAAAGGATTTCAAAGAGGCATGGCCTATTTTGGAAAAGAGATTTCCATGATTTTTTGTGTGTGGGCCACGATACTGTTGGGCCATGCTGTCTGGATCAGGGAATGTGACGACATTCTCAAGTGGTCAAGCGCGTTACCCAAGTTTAGGTCGAGGACCAAGATACTGTAGGTGAGTGTTCATCGGATTCTTGAGGTATGATACTTCTTTACTCTTGTTTGTGAGGCCAAGGTTGAGTTGTCGTCTGGACCTAGAGGTATGATACTCTAGTGGTTATCAGGTACTAAGGCTCAAGGTACCATTGGATGTGGAGGTATAACACTCCCATTGTCTATATACCATGTGGAGGACGCCAAGAGGGCGGACCATGTGGTGTTTGTCAGGACAGGTAATGCATGTGTCCCGTGGCTGGTAGCGTCTTGAGTGACAGGATAGCCTTCCCAAGTGGGGTTGGCTTTGTGAGAGTTCTTCAAGTGGGAGGACTTTAGGACAGATTCACTCTTCGCAGGGTGACCGGTCCGTGGTAGTACAGTGCACCTCGGTGGCTGCTTGTAGCCAAAGTTAATTGCTTGGCGCTAAGCAACATGATTCAGTGTGATTGTGATTTTGACCAGTGTGGCCTGTGCTTGCTGCTTTGGCCAGTTTGGCCCATGTTTTGGTGGTTTCAGCCAGTTGGGCCTGGTTTTGCTAGATGGATGGTTTTCTATGTACTTGTGACCTAAAAAGAAGAGATAAAATGCTTTTGAGATGAGATTTGTGGTTTTGGCCAATAAGACCCGTGCTTTGAGGCTTGGTGAATTTGGTGAAAATGAGATTTCAAAAAACTGGTCTTGTTTTCCATGTTTTCTTGTGGAGTGCGTGCTAGCTGACTCTTCTAGTCACTCATGCATTTTCTTGTGATTTTAGTTGCAAGTGCATGCATGTACCTTGGCGCCTCTCGATGTGTGATCCCTCAACATTAAAATAGTGGTCACCATCTACAATAGCAAATGAAAGAATTGGCTCAAAGGAAGACAAGAATGCTGCACTTGAGCACTTGAATTGGTCTTTCACCACGAAGAGCTCACCATCGAATACTACACGGGCTAGTCAAAGAGCTCACACTTCTTGTCTTGCTCAGGCTACGATCTCCAAAAATCTCACTCCGCATAAGGTAGAGATGTAATGACCTAGGTTTTAGACAACATTTTTGAGCCAAGAACTTAATTTGGAATTCTGGGTTATTGAATGCTAAATAGTATGTGTTTAATGTTAGACGCATGATTTCTAATGTTCTACACTTGAAATAATGTGTTTTGGCTTTTTCTATGTTGAACACTACATATGGGTCATTTAATGTTAAACGTAGGATCTACAGCATTCTACACTTACATGGAATTTTCTAGATTTTGGATGTCAGATGCGTGGATTCATGCGTCTAACATTGAACGTATGAAGGCACGTATATAACGTCCTGAGTTGATTCAGAAAAGTCAACTACCTATGTATAGGTGCATGGGGATGCATGTCTTAGGGATGACTCCTCTTCCCTTCTTCTTCTACTTCTCATGGAAGCTAAGGGCAGTTCCAAGAGAGAATTTTCTAGATTTTGGACGTTAGATGCGTGGATTCATGTGTCTAACGTTGAACGTATGAAGGCACGTATATAATGTCCTGAGTTGATTCAGAAAAGTCAGCTACCTATGTATAGGTGTATGGGGATGCATGTCTTAGGGATGACTCCTCTTCCCTTCTTCTTCTACTTCTCATGGAAGCTAAGGGCAATTCCAGGAGAGAATTTAGAGAGAAAGAGAGAGTGTGAGAGAGGAGGGAGTTAAGGGCAAGATGGGTTCCTTGATGTGCAAAGGAGGCTATGGCATTCGTGCTTGAGCTCTGGGGATCTCCATGCATCCCAGACGTCAAGCTTGGGCTAAGGAAGGTGTGACAACTCGGAGGAAGTTAGGTGAGACTTGAGTTCTCAATTTTGGGCTCCTTCTTCTTCCTTCTTTTCCATTCATGCATTCACTAATGGGTTGCATCTCTAGTATGCATGAGTGGTCAAGGAGCATGGTGGAATCCTCAGAAGCAATGGAAGGGTGATCGGAAGAGGGGACGTAGCTCTAAATCGTGGGGAGTGCCTTGCATGAGTTGGGTTCTCAAAGCAAGGTACACACCCCATTATGATTAAATTATAGTGTTTTGTAGTGGTGCTTTTGATGTGTTTCTATGTGCTTAAGTGCCCTCTACTTGTGGTTAATGGTTGCATGGTGTTTGGGAGGGAATTGTAAACTTTGGGGGAAGTTCTTATATGCAAGGGTGTTGTCAGTAAGTTGGACGCATGGGCTAAAGCATTCAACGTTGAACGCCCAGATGGCTGAGTTCTACACTACTACGCTGAATTTCGATTATTCTCCCTTGTGATGGTAGCTCAGTTGATTAAGGTTTTGTTTATAATACATGCTGTAGTGAATCTACTATCTCAGTGTTGTTATTGGTTTCCTAGATGCAATGGAATAGGTGCATGTTAGTGTGTTGCAGATTTAATTCAAGGACTGACTCATGGGTGTTGAACGTCGAGTTTAGAGCATTTAACGTTAAATGTGCTACTGCTAGCATTTAACACCCCTTATAATTATTCATGCAAGTTTAAATGGATTTGGGAGGATAGTAATAGATTTTATGCCTTGGCTCTGATGATAATGAGTCTCAACATGACCTTTTAATAAAATGATTAGAGATTGAACTAGATCTAGGGTGATTTAATGTAGGCTTTTGAACCAAGATTGTTGAACATAAGATTTCCTACATTCAATGTTGAGCGTAGGTTGCTCTGTGTCCAACACCTCGTAGTGTGTGTTTGTGGTTTTCCTTAGTATGATCAACCAATAATGAACATAAATTATTAGGAAAAACATTAGCTATAGATTTAGGGACTGCTTAAAATAAATTAGTAAGATTCCTTGTGTAATAAATAGGCTAAAGATTATATGACTTAAAAATACTAAGTCACTCTCCTTTAAATGACTTAGATGAACTCTAGGGTTAATGATTGGCCCAAGGATTAGGCATTAATTGAGTTTCTGGTGTGGTGCACTGAATTAGTTATTCAGTGGCGCTGTTTAGGTGAGATTGCATTAGTGTTTGGTTTTGTAAGTCATCCGAGACTTCGAGACCACTGCTTGGCTTTTGTGTGCTTTTTCAAGATGAGTTTTATAACCTAAAGATGTTTAATGGTTGCTTCCTTTGAGGCTTGGGAATTTTAAAAGAATTTACAAAGCTTTGGAATGATATGGGTGTTTTGGGAATGTAGTTTTTCCAAAGTATTTGTGAAAAGAAAATGGTTTAAAGTTTGTGGTTTTAATTGTAGTCTTTTCGTGTGGTATTTGGTACAGAGTTTTGTGGTGTCTTAAGAAAGGGTTTGAAATGTTTTACGAAATGGTTTTCAAAAGAGTTTTGGAAAAAAGAAACTGTACAGTTTCGCAAAGGTTTTGGAATGAGTTTCTGTAGTTTTTCTGCTTGTAGTGGACCAAGAGATTGGAGAGTCATGTTGATGGGACTAGCAGACGTTGATCACGTTCTTAGGTGGTCGGACACGTCGCCTAGGTTGAGGTCTTGAGATCAAGAGGCTAAGATAAGTGTTCGTCAAATCTTAGAGGTATGATACTCCTTAATTGTCGTCCACAAGGCTAAGACTAAGGTCTGTAGGTTGAGATGCCTACTGGACTTGGAGGTATGATACTCTGCTTGTTCCGAGTGTCGAGGACCCAAGGTACTATCTGTGAATAGTGGTATCATGGTAGCAGACACAAGGGATATAAGACCTTTGTGTACTTGGATGTTATACCCTATTTGGTACGAGTACCGAGACTGGTAGTTGTCGGTTGAGCCCAGTGGTGAGGAACTTCCAGTTGCTCAGGGCACAAAGATTGAGTCTAACACTAGGACGCCTAGAGAGGACGTATCCTATGGCGAGGTCCTGTGAGAGGATAGCTTTCCTGAGGATGGATAGTGTAGGGTGGTTCCTATATAGAGGCAGGGCGTCGGGACGAGCAAACTCCACTACAAGGTAGTTTGTCTATGGTAGTGCAGACACCATTGGTCGCGCTTTGATGGACTGCTTGTGGCCAGGTGTCGGTTGCTTGATGTTAAATAGCACAACACATAGTAAGGCCTGTTGGCCAAGACGTATGGGTGTCACCATCTGTAGCAATATAGCAAGTTCAGGATTTTGTCCTTAATAACTTCTTGCGGCCAGTACTTGTTAAGGTTTATTTTGCTTGCGCCTGTGAGTGACATTGAGTTGTTTGGGCCAGTGAGTGGCATTAAATTGTTTACGCCCATGAGGTCAAATTGTTTACGCTCATGAGTGACATTGAGTTGTTTGCTTTTGTGAATGGCGTTTTGGTTTTGAGAAATATGGATTTTGTGTCTGTAACCATGCCGACGACAGCCTCGTGCTTGGCGCGGAAGGCCAAATGCGCGAGGATCGGCAAAGTCACGGCAAATCAATAAAAATAATGATAAAATGCAGGAGTCGCCACCTAGTCTATTTAAAAACGAAAGACGAGGAAAATCGCTTAAAACATTCAAATCATGCAATAAAGCCAATGGAAAATGTCTTCATAATCCAGAAATGGGCAAGGATCCCTGTTAAGCACAAGGAAGGTATTAGGCACCCTCGTGCGCCCGAAAATCGGTCTTTCTATGGGTTTCTCATTTACTTATATGAAATGTCAGCTTTTCAGCCTTTTCTGTACACCCAAGGGTGATATGCCATGCAATGCTACATGCAAATGGTACCTTATGCTAAACATGGGTGCATGGGTTGTAGGGTGTGTCCTAATGCTCAAAAAGGTCACCCGTGTAATGGGTCAAGCACCGGTGCAAGGATATTGCACAGATATGATCAAAAGATCTAACAATATCGAGTGATTTTCATCCTCACTTTACTATATGCAAAACATGATCTATTATGTATAAAAAGGTTGAAAACAGAGTGGGGTTTTCCTAATATACCCAGGAAGACAACTAGAGAAAACCAAAAGCAAATCCAAACGGGAAACATGCTAAATACCATGTCAATTGCAGCTGCGTGCAACAGAAAATAGGCTAGTGCGCTTGTTTGGTGCGCCAGACTGGTGCTCTAGTCTGGTGCGCCACCTATGTGCTCTACTGGGGTGCCAGGAAAGTATGCCAGAGGAAACATAGATCCGACAATAAACCAGAATGCCATGTAATGTAAAAATCTTGTAAACTTGCAAACTCATCAGAGAATGCAACATGAGTATCTTATCAAAATCCAAACAAGAAAACACAAGATGGGTCTTGTGCTCAAGGGTTGTATACCTCACACAAGACCACACCATCCTTATGCTAAGTAAAAACAACAAGGTTCAGCCATGCTATCCAAATCTGGATCATGGACTGATGCATAAGAACCTCCCAAACAGGAGTTCATGGGGCAATCAGCTCACCAGATTTCAACAACTGGCTGAATATGCAAGATGTAAAAAGACTTAAAACAGTGTCATCTAAGATTGAAATTATGCATGCAAATACATGCCATATCAGAGACTACACACCATAAAAATCAAAGTCAAAAACACCCGAGAAAGCATGCAGGTTATGATGCAAAGATGATGATTTATACTCTGACCAGGCTGGTGCACCAGGATGGTGCTCTGGTTAGGTGCGCCACCCTGGTGCGCCACCTTGGTGCTCTAATGTGGTGCACTCTAGAAAATCTGAATCAGACTGTTGTCTGATTTTAGATTCTAGTCCAAATGCAAGAGATTAATTGTGATTTATCTTAAACAGATTGATTGATCAGATGGTAAAAAAGCTGAAATATGATGAAAAGCAAGCAATGAAAGTCTTTATATCATTTATCTTAAATCATGCAAGATCATGGGATAAGGGCTAAAAATATTGCATTGTAGATTCTAAAAAGCATGCAATGAAGTAATGAACCTAACAATCATATGAAGATGGTGAATACATAAAGAGTGTTTTTGTAGCTCATTTTATGGCAAACATTTGTATGAATGATGATCCATTATGTAAAAACAGAGATTATATGATGTAGAATTTAATATTGCATTGGAACATTGTGAATAGACATGTAGGAGTAATCATCTCATCACAAAACATCATGAAAACAGCTTACTAACAGATCAGATATCTTGTTCTTCTACATGCTTTTACATGGTGTAATATCTAGAGCTTAAACATAAGGATAAGTGAAAGAGGAGTAAGGATCTTACCTTACTAGTGGTGTTTCCTCCTTGAAGGCTCAAGATAATACTTCCTTGTTGCTTTGGATTGGCTGAGGATGCTCTGAAATGCAAAGATATCTTCAGGAAACGAGAGAGGGTTACTGGGAATAAGTGAATGGCTTCACCAAGTGTGATGAGTTGCCAAGTGTTCCAAATGGTTGCCAATGGAGGTCTTTTTATAGAGTTCCACAAGGATAACTCCCATGGGATGCAGACAGCCTCGCAAACGAAGAGCCTAGCATAGATTCACAGGGAATTTCCGCTAGCGAGGGTTACAAGCACGGGAAATGGAAAGCCAGCAGCCAGCACTCTGAAAAGTGGCTGTGCGCCAGCTTGGTGCGCCAGGATGGTGCTCTGGTTAGGTGCACCACCTTGGTGCTCTAGCTAGGTGCGCCACTTTAGTGCTCCTGCTTGGTTCTCCAGTTAAGTGCTCCACATTGGTGCTCTCCACTAGCTATCTGAATTACCAATTGGGCCACGGACTTGCTATGCAATGATCTCTGGCTAGTTAAAAGGTTGAGTAGGATTCAAAAGTGGTTGAGCTTCTCGCATCCAAAGCAACATCTGGAGAGTTTACCTATGAGCCACCTCAAAATCGGGGTGTCTACAGATGCCCCTCCTTGAGCGAGGTTGAGGGACAGAGGGAACCGAGATCGATGCTCAGGGTTGACAAGATACCCACATTTTGAGGTTGCGGAGGAATGGTGTTTGCTGTAGGCACTAGGTCACTTATCCGGTGGATGCACCGAAAGTCATGACTTGTTGCCAAATGCAAATGCAAAATGCATGCAACTGCTGAGCTAAAAGCTGGAAATGTGTTGCCAATGCAAAGAAAACAAATGCAAGAGCCGATCTTGAGAGTAAAATGCAAAGCTGATGCTAACATTGTAAACACGAGAATGGGTGCTTGTAAATGGATGCAATGATCATGCCAATGTTGAAGTAACAAGGCAAAAAACAAAGAAATCCTGTGCATAGAGGGAACCACTAGCAGGAAAACGATAAGTTGTCGGAGTCATCAACTGGATTATTGAGGTTATCAACCTGAGGAGGCGAGATACGATAAGTCATCTAAGTCTCGTCAACCTGGTCGCTAGACAGCATGACGGTTGTCAACCGAGTAGTTGGGGATACCAACCCAAAGAAAAGGGGCATGACAAACATACTATTTGTCAAACAAGAAAGAGGGCCCTGTTCGCACGGACCGAGGGCATGCAAAGCGATTTCGCGCCCACAAAAACCCAAAAGAAAAGGATAGAAAAGGACCTTGACTGCCCAATCAAAAGGTCAAACAGCTGGATTTCGCGCTCGCGAAAATCCAAGGAAAAGGAAACGACCTTGACCGCCCGGTCAAAAGGTCAAACAGCTAGATTTCGCGCCTACGAAAATCTAAGGGAAAGGAATGACCTTGACCGCCCAGTCAAAAGGTCAAATAGCTGGATTTTGCGCCCGCAAAAGTCCAAGGAAAAGGATATGACCTTGACCGCCCGGTCAAAAGGTCGAACAGCTGGTTTTCGCTCCCACGAAAATCCAAGGAGAAGGATATGACTTTGACTGCCCGATTAAAAGGTCAAACAGCTAGATTTCTCGCCTGCGAAAATCCAAAGAGAAGGAAGTGACCTCGACTGCTTGGTCAAAGGTAGACTCCGATCACCCAGTCAGAAGCCAAAGAAAAGGACAAGGAAATGAACTCGACCGCCCGATCAAAGGTCGACCACGACCGTTCGGTCAGAAGCCAAAGAAAAGGATCTGGAAATGACCTCGACTGCCCAGTCGAAGGTCGACTCTGACCGCCCGGTCGAAAGCAAAAGAAAAGGATCTCACGCCCGCGAGGAAAAAGAAAAGAAATGACTTTGACCGCCCGGCCAAAGGTCGACTCTGACCGCTCGGTCAAAAGCCAAGGAAAAGGGTCCAACCTTGAATGCCCGGTCAAAAGGTCAAACAGCTGAATTTCGCGCCTGTGAAAATCCAAGGAAAAGGATATGACCTTGACCGCCCGGTCAAAAGGTTGAACAGCTGGATTTCGCGTCGCAAAAATCCAAGGAAAAGGATATGACCTTGACTGCCCAATTAGAAGGTTGAACAGCTAGATTTCACGCCCGCGAAAATCCAAGGAGAAGAATAAGGACCTTGACCGCCCGGTCAAAGGTCGACTCTGACTGCCCAGTCAGAAGCCAAAGAAAAGGATCTTGCGCCAGCGAGAATCCAAGGAAAGAAACGGAAATGACCTTGACCGCCCGGTCAAAGGTCGACTTTGACCGGCTGGTCAGAAGCCAAGGGAAAAGGATCTCGCGCCCGCGAGAATCCAAACAAAACAGGAAAGCAAAGGAAAGGACCTTGATTGCTCGGTCAAAGGTAAACAAAAAGGATTTCGTGCCCGAAAAAATCCAAGGAAAGCAAAGCAAAGGACCTTGACCACCCAGTCAAAGGTCAAACAAAAGGATCTCGCACCTGCGAAAATCCGAAAAGAAGGGATAGAAGGATCTCATCCACCCGGAATGAGAATCCGAAAAAGAAAAAGCGATGATCCCTGGATTGTCCCCCAGGAAGGAAGCTGGCTCAGCTACACAGGGCAAAACTGCAATTGTGCTTGCTGTTGGCTCTATGGCACGGAAACCGGAGTTCTTACTATGATGCATGTGCAATATCCTCTGAAGGAACCTTGCTGGAGTACCGATCTGTATTGGCTTTGTTTGTGAATTTCGCAAAAGGTTGGGGTATATCTGCAATTGCTCGAAACTGAAGGGGCCTTATTGTAAATTAGCCTGATATGGCAAAGTTCCGATGGTTGTATTGCTACTATGCTGCTGATATTTGAAATTCTACTAAGTGCTTACAAGTTTCTACTCAAATGTGATTTGTCGCATCCTTTGTGGGCTATTCTGCAAATTTCACGTTGTCAAGGGGTTTTCTGCAAATTACCCCACTTGGTGGATTTTTGGAGGGCTGTGCGCTGGCTTTTCTTGAAAATTTATATTTTGCTCTTGAAGTGCAAGTTGCGAAGGGTCAAAACGCAATTTCCGTGACCATTCTACACTTTTGACCTTGGGAATGAAACTGCTTGCATGTGATGGGGCTCACTAGATAACAGTCATAATTGCCAAATCAAATCTGCCTGGGCATCTAACCATGGTGACACCAAAGCACTGTTCTGATGTTTTGCAAACATTGATTGGTGCACTAATTGCTGAGGACCGTGAGCAACTGCGAGTTTAGGGCATGTCCTCTTCATTGTTGAATATTGCCACAGTTGAGGTGAGCTGGCATTTGTTATGCATTGTGGCTAGATTCTGGAAATCCACTTTTCATGCATTTCGCTTTAGGCAGACAGAGCTTGCTTTCGCCTTGGAAGAAGTCCGACGGGTCTACAGGCTATTGCCATGCATGTCACCAGCTAGTTACATGTGTCGTAACAGCTATGCTTCTGTGAACTGATAGGCTTATCCTAAAGTGCTTACGAGAAGCCTCATATGCATGCTCCCAAAAGTAGTACTGTCCCCATGATCTTCTTGACTTAGAAAAGGAAGCTGGCATGCCCCTAGTCAAAGACCTATTCCCAACCAAAGAGCAGTTAACATACCCCTGGCTGAAGATCCCTTTTTTCCAAAATTCCAACTCAAAAGGCAGCTGGCATGCCCCTAGTTGGAACGCGGGCAAACGCCTTGCAAAGTAATGCAAAGTGCGAAAGTGGTGAACTCTCCAATGCTAAATACCAAATGATTTATGCAGAACTCATAAGATGGAAGCAAGATTTATGCATGGTTGATAGAAGATATGCCCTCAGCACCGAGGAAGCCTTCATTGCCTGCTACAAGGGACTAGAATGTCCTCGATTCAGTTGGTGCTACCTGGATTCCTAGGTTTCTGGTGGTTCTCACTCAACCAATGGATTTTCAGGATAAACTGGGCTCCATGCCAAACTCCTAGGGTCCTACACCTACTTTTCTCAATAATTCATTTTTCTTTTACTCCCTCAACGGCATGCTGACTTACCCTATCCTTTACTTGGAGGTAATAAACACCTAGGCTGAGGGGTGACTGCTCTTTCTTCTTTTTGATGTAAAAGGGGTGGCTAGTCCCTTGGAACATATGGGCTTAGTAGGTGTACGCTAGTTCCATTTCATTCTCATTTTCTTCCTTTTCATTTAAATTTTCTAGAAAAGTCGCATCTCTATATTCAATGATTTCCTTATCTTTATGGTAAAATTTATAAGAAAAGGAATTTTCACAATAGTCTATAAATCTACATTTTAGTGTTCTAGAATCCAACTTATCCCTGAATTATCTAGGAATAAGTACATGGACTATAGATCCCCATTTCCTTAAATAATGAAAATTGAGCTTAGTTCTGGTCCACAACTCATAAGGTGTGCTAGGTACAGATTTGGAGGGTATTCTATTCAATACATGATTTACTGTAAGTAAAGCTTCTTTCCAAAAAGTTTTAGAGAGGCCTGCATGTAAAAGCATACATCTAACAAAATTCATCAGAATTCTGTTTTTTCTTTCTGTTACATCATTTTGTTATGGTGTATAAGGCATTGTTGTATGTCTTTTAATTCCATACATTTCACAATACAGTTCAAATTCTTTAGAATTATATTCCCCACCTCTATCTGACCTTAACACCTTAATATTTCTTCCAAGTTATTTTTTTCGACTTCTAGCTTATATTTCCTAAAACATGTTAATACCTCACTTTTTTGAGATATTAAATACACATAAGCATATCTAGAAAAATCATCTATAAAAGTCACAAAATATTCTTTGTGATTATATGTCTTAACACTAAGTGGTCCACACACATCAGAATGAATTAAGCCCAATAATTCATTTGATCTATGTCCTTTTCCAAAAGGTTTCTTATTCATCTTTCCAACTAAACAATGTTGACACTTTTTTAATTCCACATTTTTAATATCAGGCAACATGTTCTTTTTTATCAATTGATTCATTTTAGATTTATTAATATGTACTTGTCTCAAATGCCACAATTCACATTCCAATAAATGACACAAGGAATAAACAGAAGCTGCATCAATTTCATTTATTTCATTGTTGATTACAACAATTCTGAACAGATTATGTTCAGGTACATAAGTTTTCATAGCAAAACCTTTTTATCTTTCCCAATGGACCCTTGTTTATTGTAAAAACGTACTTCCAAGCCATTCTTCATTTGAGCGCCAACAGAGATAAGAGTTCACCTCATGCCAGGTGCATAGAGGATGTCCTTCAATACCATAATACTGTCTCCCAAATCCAATCGATAAATGGCAATACCTTCCACATCTAAATAAGTGTTACTTCCCATATAGATACGTTGTTCCCTAGGTGTCACGCCCCTCATTTTCCACAATAATTTAAAACAAATTAAATTATGGGAAAATTAAAGCCAAACAATAAATATCTAACTACCCGGAACCTGTGTGTGCGGCTAGAAGACTCCAGACTATATGCACTACGCTAACCCTCTGCATGCTTGCACCTGCAAACTAAAAACACGAGGAAAAACGTATGAGTGACAAAAGTCACCCAGTACGCACTTCAAGAAAAACCATGGAAAACAAAATATAATCAATTTTTCTTTTAAATTCATTTCACAAACTATTTTCTCAAAAGCTCACAAAACAGGCCCACACCGGCCAAAACTACAACCGAGGTTCTACTAGCCTAAAACCAAAAGTAAAGGCCCTCAATGGCCAAAACCACACATAGTGAGTCGGGAAGCCCGACGCTAGGAAAACCTAACTCTGGCAGCACGTAGTCCACCGAGGAGCGACCCCAGCGTTCTGCACTACTACGGTGTGCCACCCTGTGCAGGAGCCAACCACCGTCCCGTGATTCTCCCACTTAGAGAACCCTCACATAACCAACCCCTCATTGGGACGGTTGTCCTGTCTCTCAGGACGCTACTAGCTACGGGGCACGTGTCCAACCTACACTAACCACCACAGGGTCTGCCTCTTCACGGGGTCTACACACGGTGCTCAGGAGGGAATGTCAAACCTCCACACTTGACGACATCCAAGCGTCAGTGCTCACAGCGACAACAGGAGTATCATACCTCTCCGTCATGCCACAAGACACCTCAACCCGAGGACTACAACCCTAGCCTTGAGACGACAGTCAAGGAGTCTCATACCTCCAAGACCCAACGCCCCTCAACCTTAGGTATTTCGGCCCCCGACCTCAACCATGGAGTCGCGCCCGACCACCCGAGAATGTCGTCACATTCCCTGGTCCTGACAACATGGTCCCACACTGTCTCGGCCCGCACACAGAAAACAAGGAAAAACATTTTCCAAAATAGGCCAACTATTTCCTTGAAGTCCATTTCCAAAATCATTTTTATATCTTTGAAAATTCTTCCAAAACCTCGGCAAAATAGCACATCAGGGGTCCCAAGAGACCACCACTGATGGCCCACAATCCCTTTCAATAGGACAAAACAAATCAATCCGGAAAAATCTCGAAAATCAGATTTTTATAAACTTATCTGGGCCCTGATTCGACATGCCGAAAAATAGGTTCGGTATGCCAAAATCCACTGATTCGGCATGCTGTTCTAACTCTGGTATGTCGAAATCCGTTAGATCGGTCGACCGGGATGATTCGGCAGGCCGAATCGACTAGAGGACCAAACTGACAGAAAAACAGTATACCAAACGAAGTCAATATACCGAAATTCACTGATTCGGTATACCATTTCCACTTCGGTATGCCGAATTCAACGATTTTAGAGAAGGGCCCAAAACCCTACAGTCCGAAATCGCCCCAATTGGGACCTCCGATCGGACCCCCTAAACAGTCACCGAAAATCTTGTATAAAATGTAAGATGTAGACCCTCGAGTCTACTCCAAATCCCAACAAACAAAACTAAAATCCATTCACCATGCATCAAGATATAACATCACAAAGCTAGAAGGGTCAAAATGACCCAAAACGCACCAACTGCCATAAATATTCATAAATCCACCATAAATTTTCATAAAATCACAATAAATTCTAGGAATGTAAATTTACCTAGATTTCATGCAACCCTATCAATTTCTATCATTTTCATGCTCTCTATTACATGAGGTGGAGGTGCGTACCTGAAAACGAGCTCCGGTGATCTCCAGCCGACTCCAGTGAACTCCGATGCAACCATGGCCATGGGAGCGCTCCACTCGAGCTCCACGCACCACCACGAACCACCGCACACTGTCGCCGGCCCTCTAGCACACCGAGCATAGAGGAGGTCGCAGGGAGGAGAGAAACAGGGGAGGGAGAGTGAGAGAGAGAGAGAGAGAGAGAAAGAGAGAAAAGAAAGAGACGGGGGAGAGGGAAGGTGAGTGGAGGGAGAGAGAATGAGTGGGAGAAGAAGAGGTAGGAGGTGTGCTCAGAACTGAGAGAAGTACGGGGAAGAGAGGAGGCTTGGGTCGTACATGGTGGAGGCCTTTGGCTTAAAAAGCCTCACAGAAGAGGTAGGTAGCGGTGTGCAAGCAACCAGTCAGCTACGCGCACACCAACACTCCCTCAACAACCAACCTCGCCAGCCACCATGCGCACCCAACCACCCACTACAACCATGAGGCCAACTACCAGCCTTAACCACCAACCCACGAACGCGGGCCCCATACCCACAGTGCCATAATGCATAGTGCCAATCACGCACCGGGACACGAGAAAAGAAGCCAGCTCACCAGACTCAAGCCCAAAAGCACAAAATCACACAACGGGCCTCGGAACAGTAACATAAGTCTAAGAATAAAATTCATAAAATGTAAATAATTACAAAAATGAATTTTACAGGTATTACATCAGGATTGAATTCTTTAAAAGATTCTAGTCCCTTCTTGGTTTTAAAAATGTGCCAAGTGGTACCTGAATCCACTTACCAATCATTGGAACTAGGAACTACAATATTGTTACACTCCACCACTCCAACAAAAACATTTTTATTCTTTGAATTTTGTTCCGAGGTTTTGCCTTCATTTTCGTCCTTGTATGGACAATTTGCCCTAAAGTGACCATATTAGCCACAAGAATGACAAGAACCTCATACTTTTTTCCCTTATGCTTGATTTGGCCTATATGGGTTTCTATTTGGTCCATTCTTTTTTTTATAATTCCTTTCATTCCTTAGCTTCTGAAAAGTGGCATTTACTTCTTCTAGATTGGTTTCATGACGCTTCCGACTAACCATGATTTCTTGTTCACCAACCTAGCTGACAATTCAGTGAGTTGAAGTGGGGTTGACTTTAAAGATGTGGTGACCATATCAAAACCATGTGGTAAACTATTTAATATGATTGCTATATGCAATTTTTCAAGTATAAGGGTTTCTATAGTAACTAAGTCTTTTGCCATGACAATCATATTATTAACATGCTTCACTATATTTTGTTCCTCAAGTATTTTGCTAAAGTTATATTTCTGAAGGAGAAGTTGTGTACTCATTTTAGTTGTTTTGTCATATTTCTCCTTTAAGGCATTCTATGTTTCAAAATACGTTATTAGCCTATCCTTCATAAACATGAGCATAAGACTCTTAGCTTTCTTATCTTCTATTTTCCATTTTTCTAATTTTTTTAACTTCCACTTCAGAAGCATCAGGATTTATTTCCGAAGGATTAGATTCAATAACATGTTCCAGATTATCATATACTAGTGCATAACTATTTTTTTTATGCCACATCTCATAGTTAACCCCATTCAATTTCTCAACTTTTGTCAATTTGGTTGTGATCAACTTGGTAGCCATAATTTCAATTCTACAACAAATATAATTTCTAAAATTAAAATTTCCACAGTACACTAACTTGCAATTTCAATAAAATCCAATAAATTTCTAATTTTAGGAATATACGCAATTTCAAGATCAAATTCTATAATATTCCTATTTAATCAAAAATTTTCCAATAAGAAAATTGATTTGCAAAAACAGACTTCCAATTAATGTCTAATTCCAGAAATTATGCAAATTTCTAATCATTTTTATAACATGTAATTTTAATCAGCAATTGAATCATGCAATATTTTCAATTTGAAATAATAACCTCTTAATAAAGCATGCAACCTATTTATTAATATGAGTAAGAGATTTGATAAACATACAATAATCACAAAAATAATAACAAGTTTTTTTAATTAAATAACAATATCAAATAAAATGTTAATAAAAAATGGAGTTAAATCTACTAAATTGGAATACAACAAGTTTTTTTTTTGGTAAAACCATATAAAGAATAATAATTATGATTAACCAGTGATAAGAAAAAAATTAATTTTTTAATAAAATACCAAATTTCTATATTTAATCAACTAAGTCTAGTAACACAATAATTAACTAAAACCTATTATTACTTTAAACAAACAGGCAACAAATTATATGATAATCTATGATTTAAATAACCAAAAACATATAAGATTAAAAAAAACAGGAAGACAATGCAAGAAACAGAGATTTATGCTTTCAGTACATGTGGACTAGTATAAATCAACGTATAATTAAAATAATAAGGTGAAGATGGGTGGCCACCAGGTGTAAACCAAAAACAAGCAAGAACTGAGAGAATAAAGGCAAATGAAAAAAAAAAACTCTGCACGATCATGTACTTACAAACCGAGAGGGAAAGGGGAAAGTTGGGGTGGAGTTGGTATTGACGAGGACAAAGAGGGGGTCAGTTTGCTCGGAGGTCCTGGAAAAGGCGATGATTGGCGATCGTGCGAGGTCGTCGGTGAGCGTGCGCATAAGGGGAAAAGAGGGGTACACGCAAGGAGGGAATGGTGGCAGAAGGGGTCGATGGCTCTGATACCACATGTTGATGCAGTAGTGGCGGTGGCGGCGACGAGTATCACAATTGGAGCTCCAGCAGGCAAGGCTTTCTGGTGGTTTTCTATTCTGTATATGTTTGTATCTACCACCACTTCTTTATATAGGTAGCAAAGACGTCTGTTACTCCCCTTCACCCCAAAACGCTCCCAAGATCATCAACGCCATTACTAACCATTTTACAAGAAACGGATGACCATTCATGGCCTTCGCTGACCATGTCCCAACAAATCCGTCGATGTCCTCTAACTCTTTATATTCTCCTAGCTCATAGAATCCTCTGTAGACACCCCGATTTTGAAGTGGCTCATAGGTAAACTCTCTAGATGTTGCTTTGGATGTGGCAAGCTCAACCACTTTTGAATCCTACTCAACCTTTTAACTAGCCAAAGATCATACCACAAGCCCATAGCAAGCCCGTGGCCCAATTGGCAATTCAGATAGCTAGTGGAGAGCACCAATGTGGAGCACTTGACTGGAGCACCAAGCAGGAGCACTAAAACGGTGCACCTAGCTGGAACACCAAGGTGGCACACATATCTGGCACACCATCCTGGCGCACCAAGCTAGCGCACAGCCACTTTTCAAGGTGCTGGCTGCTGGCTTTCTATCTTCCGTGCTTGTAACCCTCACCAGCGGATATTCCATGCGAATCTACTCTAGGCTTTTCGTTTACGAGGCTGTCTACATCCCATGAGAGTTACCCTTGTGGAACTCTATAAAAGGACCTTCATTGGCAACCATTTAACTCTCTTGGTTAATCCTTTCACTTACTCCCAGCAACCCACTCTCGTTTTCCTGAAGATATTCTTGCATTCCAGAGCATCCTCAGCCAATCCAAAGCAACAAAGAAGTGTTATCTTGAGCCAAGGAGGAAACACCACAAGCAAGGTAAGACTCTTCCTCCTCTTTCACTTATCCTTGTATTTAAGCTCTAGATATTACACTGTAACATGCAAAGAACTAGATATATGATCTGTTAGTAGGTTGTTTTCATGTTGTTTTTATGATGAGATGATTGCTCCTACATGTATATTCACAATGCTTCTATTCCATGTTAATTCTGCATCATGTAATCTCTGTTTTTACATACTGAATCTTGATGCATGCAAATGTTTGCTATGAGATGAGCTGCAAATACACCCTTTAAATATTCACCATCTTTATATGATTGTTTGGTTCTTCAATTCATTGCATACTCCTTAGAATCTACTATGCAATAATTTCAGCCCTTAACCCATGATCTTGCATGATTTTAAAATAAATGATAAAAAGACTTTCATTGCTTGCTGTCCATCATGTTTCAGCTTTTTACCATCTTAATAATTAACTTGGTTAAGATAAATCACATTTTTATCTTTGGCATCTGGTCCAGAATCTAAAATCAGACTGTAGTCTGATTCAGATTTTCCGGAGTGTACCACACTTGAGCACCAGGATGGTGCATCTAACCAAAGCACCATCTTGGTGCACCAGTCTGGTCAGAGAGTAAATCATCATCTTTGTATCATGACCTGCATGCTTTCTCGAGTGTTTTTGACTTTGATTTTTATTGTGTAGATTCTCTGATATGTCATGTCTTTGCATGCATGATTTCAGTCTTGGATGACACTGTTTTTAACGTATACTCATGTTGCATTCTCTGATGAGTTTGCAAGTTTACAAGATTTTTACATTGCATGGCATTCTGGTTTACTGTCGGATCTATGATTTCCTCTGGCACACTTTCTTGGCACCCTAGTAGAGCACATAGGTGGCGCACCAGACTGGAGCACTAGTCTGGCGCACCACACTGGCACACTAGCCTGTTTTCTGTTGCACGCAACAGCATTTGGCATGGTATTTAGCATGTTTCCCGTTTGGATTTGCTTTTGCTTTTCTCTGGTTGTCTTCCTGGATATATCAGGAAGACCCCACTCTGTTTTCAGCCTTTTTTATGCATTATAGTTCATATTTTGCATATAGTAAAGTGAGGATGAAAATTACTCGGTGTTATTAGATCTTTGATCATATCTGTGCAACATCCTTGCACCGGTGCTTGACCCACCGCACGGGTGATCTGTGACATCTGGACCTGATTATCCATTTTTATTTGTAAACCCTGTGATTTATTGTAATATTGCCTAAATGGTTTATTAATGGATAATTTGTTGTTTCTTGTTTGTGTGAGCATGTGGTTGGTCTTCTGTGCACCTGTTTGTGATTTGGGACTAATGTGGAGTCCGGTTTGAGGATGCACAGTTGCCTCGGTTTGCATGCCCGTCTTTTCTTATTTTTCTCCTTCCTTTTCCTCTCTCATTAGCCATGCCCATCCACCCATTCTTCATCTTCCTCTTCCTCTTCATCCACCAGTGCCACCAGCGACAGAGTCCCAAGCCGCCCCGTCTCTTCCGACGGGATGGGAGGCCGACGCCAAGCGATCGGTGGTGAAATAAAGAGAGGGAGGCAGACATGGGCAGGGGAGGAGTGCGGTGGGGAAGAAAGGCAGAGGAGGGGGAGCGGGGGCACGCGAGCTGGGAGGAGGAGGGTCTGTGTGCGTGTGTGCTTCCACCAAGGGTCGAGGTTCACCTGAGCTCGTCGAGGCGACGCCGGGGTGCGGTAAACTCGTCGGAGTTGCGCAGGCCACTGGAGAGGTACGCGATCCCTCCCCCTATTCCTGTTATTGTTCCTTGAAAAATAATGATGGAAAATGCATGAGAAATCATACAAAAATAGTAGGGATGATGGAAATGAGATAAATGATGTGAATGTGTAGGGATCATGCTAGATTGTGTGAATTTCGTGAGTTTTGGGTAGATATGTCCTAAATGTTTTAAGGTTTAACACTGAGCATGTTTCCCTTGTGAATTTATATCTCGTTGTATGGTTGATGGAATCATGAATGGTTTGAGGGGTTTTGAAGTAGACTTAAAGGTCTACACCCCATGATTTTATGGAAATTTAGGGTGCATGTTTGGAGCGTCTGATCTGGACTCCCACTTTGGGCGAATTCTGCCGCTGCGGAATAGGGGTGTGCCCTGTCTGCGAGGAATTCGGTATACCGAATTTATTCGGTATGCAGAAATCCTAACAGATTAAGCCAGATGCCTGCTTTCGGCAGACCGAAAGCACCCGGTCGACCGAAACAGGGGGTTTCGGCATACCGAAAATTTTCGGTATACCGAAACAAGGAATTTCGGAATACCGAATTGAAAATTCGGTATGCCGTTTTTACCCTGAACCTTGGATGTTAAAATGTGAATTTTGATGAATGTTAAATGGTTTTAATAGTATGGTGGGTTTATATGAATGATGTTTCCCCATGTAATGACATTGTGGTATGTGGAACCCCAAACAAATGGATTTGGGTGTGGTTTTGGGTTTTAGACCCTATTAATGAATGAAAAACATGGTTTTATGTGGTTTTGGGCATAAGACCCAATTTATAACTTTAAGCATGGTTTTCATGGCTTGAGTTGGGACCCTAGTGGAGGGTCAAGTGTTGCAAGGAAATAGAGTCCTGCAATGAGAAGAATGGAATGAAATGAAAATGGTTTTGAAATGGAACACTGATAATGTGGTTGCCGAGCTCATAGCAATGTAG
>JAMKQA010018916.1:0-13890 GCA_024699735.1 Posidonia australis
TTCCTGTCACTCACGCGTGTGCTTTCTTGTTTCAGGTGCTAGAGTGTTGGAGCAGTTCTAGTCTGGTGCATTTGTTCGAGCCACGTTTGCCGCACACATGTCTGGGTAGTGAGCTTTATTTGTTTGAATTATGCTGCTTTGTTGCTTGTAATTAAGCTTGGGTAGTTCTTGTACTGTTGTGTAGCACTGGGGTGTTACACTTACTTTCTTCAATAAATCATTTTATCTCATGCTTACTATTTGAAATTGAGTAACAGAAGAAAATTCAATATCAACCAACTTAAATATTGTAGATTGCAAATCCCAAGGCATCATGGGAATGAATCTATATAAAGATTGAAAAGTATAGATCATAATCATGTTGAAATTTTGTAGTAACTAAAGAAGATGATGAAATACATAATTTATACCTTCGATCAAATGATGATGGAATATCAACTCTAGCAAGTGTACTTGTATGATATTTGGCTTGTATGTTCTACCGAGGTAAGAGAGATTTTTTTGACAATATAGTCACTCTCTTTTTCTACAGAATTAAAAGGATATGACAACATAGAATTCCCTTATATTCAAATTTTTTACACAAACAAAAGGTAGAGATTTCAATATTACTATTGAAGATCACAGACTGCGGTACGTATCCCTTTCCATACTTCCAATTGCGGTAAGTTTTTTTATTTTGGCTATCTTTTGGGAAGCATATGATAGTCCTTTCTTCAATTTATTCTGAAACAAAGTTAATATAGTCCTCGTATATTCTTTGTCTGCTTGTACTTCAATTAGAATGAAAGACAGAAGTATTAGTTTTGTTGACATTGTTATCAAGTCTTTTCTTTCTCCAGCATTTCATCTAAATGATAATGTTCTATTATATGAAAAACAAACTCTAAAACAGGTATTCAGCAAAGAGCATAACCATCAAAAAAAGAGTTGATATTTTCATATCGTTGGCTAATAAACATTCCAGTCATAAACACATCTTTTAGATAACAAAGGACCAAATTTTCTCAACTACTATACATTATATTCAATTATATCTTGTCATGAATTGAGAGATATATATCTTTCAACAGCTCCCATTGATTCTCCAATTCCATGAGAGTTTTAGAACCATTTATGCATTTCTCATAGTCTTGTTTGAAGTTAACATTGCATCTAAACTCAGATACATAAGTTACTACATTTTTACTTATATGCCACAAACAATATCAATGTGTTGTACCCTTAAAAATCACTAGAATTGTAGCACGTATTGTGAGATTTTGATCTATAATGATAGTCTTTGGCTTTTTATCATACAAGCATGTCAAGAATGTTGTAAATAACCAAACAAAGGTATCTTCTGTTTCATTAATAAACTATACATAACCAAATAATGTAGACTGTCTGTGATGATTAACACTAGTGAATGATGCAAAGGGTATGTTAAAGTATTTGTCCTATACGTTGTGTCAAAAACAACCACATTTTTGAATTTCATATAATCTTCACGAGACCTACTATCAAATCAAAAAATACTTCTTATAGTATGATCTTCATCCAATTCAAATTCAAAGAAGAACTGCAGATCTGACGTACTTTTTAATTGAAAGCACCTAATCGTAGTCATATATTCCTTTCCAACGTTATTTTGACGAATCCTTCTTCTATGGCCACTAATTTTTTAGATGGTAACACCTTCATGACCACTTTCTAAGATAACTTATGCAAATCTAGATTGTCCAATACCACATGCAAATAAAATGTCAGTTAATCCTTTAACTACCAAAAATAACTTATTATGATATCGAAGCTTTGATACCTTACTAAGTGTGGTAAGAATATGATTGTGCGTTTTAATAAATTTATCCACAATCTATAGTCCTTTGTCTCTTTAAACAATATAAAGTCTAGCTAGGCAACCCTCACAAGTATATCTCCTTCTATTAAATTTTTTTCTAGGATCATTTACCTTTAAAATTGTTTTCACCTTGTTTAAAACAAATAAAATTCCTTGCTACCATCTATCTAGTACTTTTTGAATTCCTATACCAACTTCTCTTGATGGAAAATTCTTTTATCCTAGCATATGCATTGTAGTACAGGTACGTTTAATTCTCTGAACTAAATTCTATAATCATAGTTTACAATCACTTGATCTAGTGGTAAAGTATCTTTGTGATTGTACGAAAAGTCGGAAGTTCAACTCCCACGGACATCATATATATTACAATCATATTATTGTTTTATTCCCTTCCTGGGTTCATATCTCATGAACTATGGGAGAAAAAAATTATGGGAATCCGTTTCACTTGGTGGTGGTCTCATAGCCAAGTATTTATTATGATTGTAATATATATTAAAAATCGTTTCCAAAAAAAAAAAAAACTATGCCTATACAAGGCTGAATAAGTACTTGAGAAGTGTACTCCTGTTGTATATTTTTTTCACCAACTCTTCCTCGTCTATATCAAGATCTACACAAACGTTTTCATTTTTGTTGCCATACAAATCTTCATCGTCTATATCAGCATCTATAGATAAATTTCCATGCTTGTTGTCAAACTCTTTATCGATATCTATATAATCCTACATATATAAATAAGAAATTTTACTTTCACTGTTATTTTAAATAGCAAGTAAAAAAATCTCATACAAAAATTATCACACTCGTAGGCAAAATAGATATAAAATAACAAAAAAATCTCATAGAAAAAATAGGTAGAACAGAGACAAAATCTTCCTCAAACTAATGTCAATTAAATAACATATTTTCACTAATGTAACACAATTTTTTTACCAAGACATACAAGGTAACATATTTAAGAATGTAAAAGATGTAAATCGTATGTAAAAGAAGAGATCATACCTTCAGTCCCTCTTAAGATTCACTGATTACGACTTCTCGTTGAATAAGGAGCTTTTGTGTTGTCTAGGAGAAATGGGATTTGACCACTCCTCCATCAATGCTCCATAAATATTTGAGATCGTTGGAAAATCGTTGAAGACTATCAGATGTCCTTCACTCAACGATCACCAAATGAAGAAAGGATTGTCCAAGAAAGATCGTCGATGAGGATCTTTTGACAAATAACGCAAGAGAAAGAGACAAGGTGACGATCTTTCAACGAAAAATGTAGAAGGAAAAAGTGGAGTTTTCGACGAATGAAGAAAGGATCTTTATTATATTGCTTAATTTCATTATGTAGGCTCCATTTATTCCAATAAATTATTTTAATTTCAATCTTATTCGTGGGACCTATTTATTCTATTAACAAACATTTTAATCTCGATAAGTAGGGTCAACTTATTTTATTTGTAATTATATATAATTTTTTAAATTTTAGTGAGTAACTAACCTTTTGGTTTACAATTGATGTGGGTTTTTTAAATTTTATTTTTTTCCCATTTTTTTGTTTCACAAAATTTATTATTTTTATATGCATTTATATATGTGAGTAAGAGCCCTTTTTATATTTTCTTTGATTTTTTTTCTTTCTTCCCGTGCATCGTAGGTTATTTGCTTGTATATAACTAAGCCACGATCACATTCCAAGCAGTGTCCTCATCTTTCAAAGCAACCACAAAATAAGGTCTGTTTGACAATTACTCCGATTTTGTGTCAATAAACCATGTTACAAATAATCTCAGAAATCTCACTTAAACAGATTTTTTTTTTAAAACATTAAACAACTTGCAAAAAAAAAAAAGGGATGGTTAGAGTCGATCGGCGTCACTTATGCCGTCACGGACGTCTGTCCATCTCCTCCCCCACAGCCGCCGGCCCTTACCACCGCCCACCCCGTTTTCCACCAAGAACAGCCGTGTTGAATAACAGCAACAGCGACGGGCACTTCGTCCAAAGTTCAACGTTTTCCATGCTTTCCTTCCATGCTTTTTGGTTCAAACTTCCAGGAATATTCAAAAGTTTTGAAAACTCATTGTTACACCAGCGGTATTCAATGGACTTCCTCCAGTCCTGCTTCCTCCTCCAAGTGAAGTGGTGGGGACCCCGTACTCGTCTCGTCCACTTCCGAGTGGGCCCCTGCCCACGGCCCACCCCATACAAAAAGCGCGTCTCCTCGGCTCGGTTCGTATTCTGCGGGTTCTGTTCCATTGTCCACCTTCCATCTCCGACGACTATTTCATTCTTCCCTCTCCTCTCTTCCCCTCCACTATAAGTATAGGCAGACGCTAATCCGAGAAAGAGCACACAAGCAAGGAGAAATTTTCCTTCTTCTGCCTTCCCTCCTCCTTGGACTAAGTCTTGTTCTTCTTCTCCTTCGATTCCGATGGATTCGGTCCTCCTCCGCGTCGGAGCGCTCGGCCTGCCGGTGGCGAGGACGCCTCCTCCTCCGCCGTCGTCTCCTCCGAAGCTAGGTTTCGGTTGTCTTCGTGTTGCTTCCCGCCGTTTCCCTGTTTCCGCCGCCGCTGCTTCTGCTTCTTCTTCCAGAGGTGGAGCTATGGCGACCGGTAGTGATGTGACGGTACGTTCGTTTTTTCCCGAGTGCTGCTTGTTTTTTGTTGATGTTTCGAGGTGCAAGTTCTGGAATCCGAGTGTTCCGATCGGGTTTCGGTTGTTTTGTTCCTTTTATTTCCGCCGGGGGAGAAGAACGGGAAGATTGGATTCGGATTGTTTGTGTGGAGAATGGCTTGTTCGAGGTGGTTTTGGAGTGCAGGGCATGTAGATGTTGGGATTTTTTGCTTGGTTCAAGTGTGCCACATTAACTTTTGGTGTTTTTTAGTTGTAGAGGTTTGTTACCGGGAGATTTGCCGTAGTTTTGTCGAATTTTGGATGTTTCGAAGAACACTAGACTCGAGCTCAACAACGTTGTGATCAGGAACTACTTCGGCAATTTAGCCTTCGCACGGAATGATGGAATTCCACCATGCTTTTTGCTGGCGTTTTTTTGTCTTTGCGTCCTCTGTGACATATTCGGATTGGTCTTTATATCTTGTGATGTTGTGTTTAGAAAGTTCCTCATAGCTGTCGTTTCCTATGGTTCCCTCTCTTTTTACAGCCATGCTACGTGGGAATTTTACATCATCATGGACTATAGGAATTTGAATTATAAGGTGTCTTTCTTATATTTTCAACATTTGAAAGCATGCAGCAGAACGATTACTTAATGTGATTTTAATTTTCCGTGTATCTTGAAATCATTTCAGTGAGGCAGGTCTCAGGGGTCACCATTTTGAAAGAGACTGAATTTCAAACTCTTCAATTCTTTCCTTTTTTAACAGCATTATTCTATTTGTTCTTTTAACTGATAACAAATTAGCGGTAAACATATTTAATGTGGAAATTGACATGAACAAATGCTGAAACATATATACCAGGAAACACATAAAAATTTATGTTAAATAATCTTGATGAGGAGAATTTTCCGGGAGCGCCTGTATAGCTGCATCAGAAGTGTTGCTCATATGGTCCCACATGGATACATGTTTACAGGATTTGTGCTCGAGACTTAAATCTTTTAGTTGTGATATTGCTTTAATATTTATTGCATGAAAGTATTCTGTGTCATTTAATTTAAGATGTTTTTCGTTTTGTGAGAAATTAACATTGTATTCCTTAGCTAACTGACCTCAATTGCTGGATTTTTTGTGCGTTGCAATATTGGACTTCAGTCAATAAATGGGGTTGAGACGGTAGGCAAGTTTATGACTAGAAAGGAAAATTTGCATGTTGTAAAGACGTCAACTACAATTGATAGAGGTAATTACAGTTTATATTTTATTTTCAGTACTATTTCTCATTGAAGTTTATCAAGGAGTTAACAATCAACAATTTCCTAATTTATCTTTTAACTGGCAACAGCATTGGAGATGCTTGTGGGGTACAGAATCTCTGGCTTCCCTGTGATCGATGACGATTGGAACTTGGTATGTGCTTCTCTCATGTTTTTTCTCACTGAAGAAACTGCATCTATTCCTGGTGCTTCTATGTATTTCATGTTTTTTTACTGACTTCTAGTTGCTTCCATATCATTGGAAAGTTTCCTTTATCGCCTTTTTAGTATTTTTCTTTAAGAAATCCTCCTTATTAAAAGAGATCAACAAACACGAATTTGGAAGCATCTGAAATCCAAACGAGTGAGGACGGAATTTGTGGTTATACATAGATAAATCCCTGTACTCATTGTCAATTAATTTTGAGTTAGATGCCTATATTTCTAACATGGTATCAAAGTCAAAAAGAAATCCAAACGAGTCTAAGTCCATACACATCCATTCATATCCAAAAGAGACACTTGTTGGACCTAAAAGGAATCACAAGTGAGGAGTGTTGGAATAGTCCTACATTAGAAAAAATGATAACAGAACTTGTAGTTATATATAGATGGACCCCTCCACATTATTAATTGGTTTTGAGTTGAACATCCATATTTCTAACGCATACATATCCCACTCTTCCCTAAAAAGGGAAATTTGGTCGATAATGATTGCTTGTTTTCAGCTTTTGCATGCATATTATACATAAATATTACAACTATTAAATGATTGATGAAACTGATTTGGAATGTTCAATAGTTGATTATAACATTTATCACTTTTTAGGTTTATTTGTTTTCTTGTGATCCTCAAATCCATATGAAAAGAGATCTATATTTTGGTATGCTCAATTCATTCTATGTACATCTTTTAGAAAATTTCATGAAATTTGCGTCACAACAATACCTAAATTGTATTCGAATAGCTCACCACATCACAAAAAGAAAAATGAGTTGTGAATTTATGCTCAAGTATACATGTGTACAACATAAATTGATACACATGTATACATACAAACCTTCTAGAGTTATGTAGGCATGAAATCCTAAAAAAGTGGAAGCAAGAAGCAGTTTGGTTACTTTCTCAGCAATTATGTTTAGCTTGCTGAGTTGGCTAGTCTTTAAGTGATATAAATCAATCAAGCCTTAACTTGCATTATACAACTCTTCTCTCCACCTTATTGGGCTGTCAATGGGCTAGATTTTGTTGCTTTCCACCTTCATCGCATTCCATGATCTTTATCAAATCCGTATTCTTGCCTTATTACAGGAATTTTCAGACCCACAGTAAACCTGTTGATACTTTCTTTTCTGGTAACCCATGATATGTGGTATTGCCTAACCTGGGAATCATGGTGCAGTGGATGGCACCTGATCACCTCTCATTGCCAACCGGAATTTTATAGAGAAGGTACCTTGAAAGAGCTTAAATTAATGACACTATTTTGAATGTCAAGGATAGTTGGACTGGATGGGTATATAACATGAATAATAATATGCCTTGATATCTTTGGAAGAGAATGGCAAGACAACTAAACCTATGGATGTTCCAACTATTCCACAATAATGTCTGGTTAAAGTGGCCATACAGCTCCATCTTTGGTAGTGGGAAGTCAGTCACCTGGTGCAATAATCTACCATGGACTTGCCCTTTGAGACTCACCTAGTTCTGAAAGAGTTTAGGTGTAGTAGAGAAAACACACCTCTGAAACTGTCGTTGTGGTGACATTTATCGCTTGAGTAAATAAACGCATTTGCAACTTTTTCTGGAAGATTGAAGGTGTTTTTATCAGAAACTTAGTATTGAAGTTATACAAATGTACCATGTAATCACCTTAAGTGTAACTATAAATTGAAATAGACAAGTGAGTGTGTGAAAATGTAATGTGGCTTTTTTTTCCTTTTCCTTTCACCATCCTTGCCTACAATCTTCTCTGGCGCATACGATCACTAAAATTGCTGAAATCTAGGCAGTCCTTTTCTTTCAGGCCACATAACAGCCTACTTTACAATATATCAGTCTTTATGCACTTATTTATTTTAGTTATTATATTTTCAAATGAAATTCAAATGATATGAGGCAATATAATTAAATACTTCTCTTTCACTCTTTTTTTCTTTCCATCATCCTTGCTACATTCTCATTTGTTCTCTACACATAACTGAAATGTCTAATGGTGGTCCTTTAATTCAAATAAAATTGTGCTTCTCCTTGTAACCTTTCTGGTTTGTGTTTATTGCATTATATGCTTGTTGACAAAGTGTAAGCTTTTCTCTGTTGCAGGTTGGGGTAGTCTCAGACTATGATTTGTTGGCACTGGACTCTATCTCAGGTATTTTCTGAATTTGCAGTTTAGGTATTTCTGTCTAATAGGTTCAGTCAAAGGTATCATATAGATGCCATCTCTCTTTTATTTCGTTATTTAGATATTAAATTCTGCTTCTTTTTATTTCATTTTGACCAGCGTTAATATCAGATATTTACTAGAGAGACGTTACCTGTTATAAATCTTGTTGTATGGCAGATTTTGAATTATTCTTACTGGCCCATGCATTAAACCGGATGTGTACTTAGAATTTTCACCATCGTATATAAGCTTTTTTCTGAGTTCTTTTCATGCTGTTCAGGTTTTGAGATTTGTAGTTGGTTTGTAACATCTACTTGTGCAAAAAAAAAATCATGGTAATGTATTCTAATCAATGGTCATACTGTTATAGTTATTTTAACTAGTCGGAGTTGTAAATTAAATTGCACATGGAATTGTCACCTTTTTACAATTGAAGTTGATAGAATGTCATTCAGCAGTATTGCTGTTTTTAGAATTTCGAATAGAAAATCTCATCATTCCTTATGTGTGATCAGGCAATGGACGAAATGGCACAGGTTTCTTCCCTGAGGTCGATAGCAATTGGAAAGTATGTTATTAATTCCTTTCAGCATATTTTTCTTTTCTTTTCTAATACATTATCACTTTGGTTTTTTCACGACAATAGCTAATAGGGCACTCTAGTTTTGAACCTGTAAAATATTAGTTTCACTATACTTTGCTTTCGATGACACATGCCTGTGCTTAGAAGCAGGCACTTGATATGTGTACCCGTAGTTTTCTAGTGGCATCCTATTGTGAATAGGTCCGTGTAATCTGAACTTGAATGGATGACTGTATTATACTGTTGAAAGTTCACAGAACATGCAGTACCATTTGACTTGAAATCTTAAAAGAACGTCTGATCATAAAACGGGAGTATTTATAGAACTGGTTTGTGGTGCTATAATCCAACGGAAAATTGTAATCTTATATAATTATTCGTATGAGTATTTTGATATCAAGAAATTAGTAGTAAACTATCTAAAATTGTTAATCTGCTATACTTTCTACAGACATTCTTCCAGATCCAGAAGCTGCTAAGCAAAACCAATGGCAAGGTCATTGGTGACGTGATGACTCCAGTTCCTCTTGTTGTGCGTGAATCATCCAATCTTGAAGATGCAGCAAGGTTCTCTTTTGACATGCTTTATGAATCCGTGCGCTAGAAAGCTTACGGTTAATACTATTACTATATCCAGAAATGCACTTTTTCTTACTCTTTTTCTAATTCCAGGATATTACTTGAAACAAAATATGGTCGACTTCCTGTAGTAGATGCTACTGGTAAACTGGTAAGCTCTTGACAACTTTCTTCATTTCCTTTGTTTTGTCGATCTACTCTAATCTGATCTTTGTTCTGAAGATTGGGATGATCACGAGAGGAAATGTTGTTAGAGCATCACTTGAGATCAAACATGAAAAAGAAAAGAGAACGCCAACATAGGATGTTTGCTGAAGTATCGATGTTGACTGGTGCTTTGTGGTTTATTTTTTCGTCCTCAACATGGTTCATTCAAGGGTAACACAAGCAAGTGCAACTATTCTCGTGATTGAGTGGGATCACATCTTCAGTATATACAAGTATAGTCTGATTTACCACTAGGATTTTATTATTCCAGCAAAAACATCGCCAATTTTGGTAAACATATCGATCTCTCTTTTTCATTGGGTCCAGAATACAGTTCATTCTTTGTAAGCTCTCTAAAGATGCTTCGACATCATTCAGAATAGAGCATTATCCAAGCCCTAATCATTTTCCATGTTTAACTGTCAGAAGACATACATGTAGCTTTACATTTTATTACATTGTTACTATTCTTTACTTTTTGTGGTTTCCAAATTTCTCTAGTCGAACATTCATGATATTTTGCTGTTAAGATTTCACGAAATACGTGGCTCTCTTTTTATTGGCGAACCATACAAAGCTTCGTCTATCCCAAATCGAAGACGTTACGTGTTCCTTTCCTGAAAATAAATCGCTGGCACAAAAAGTACCTCTGGTAGGTGCTGGTTAGCATCCAAATTCATTTTTCTGGGTCCCTTATTTGTATTTTGTAAAGATTATGTTTCGGACTGCTCACTGTTTTTATCGTCACATTGGCTTTGTCTTGATTACACCCATGTGCTTCTCTTTGCAGCTGGATAGACGGTGATTGGTTCCTGTCCCAGATGACACACATGTTGCTCCGAAAAAATCGGCAAGTAACACTAACACCCTTCCAAGTGCCTACTTCTGTTGTTGACAGAATTTCCTACTCGGCAGCCCTATCCGTCTCAATTACTTCCATCATGCTCAGATTTCCCTGCTACTTCTTTCACCTCCATCCTCTCTCGCACAAATTTTATCTTTCTTGGTGAAAGATTGGTGAGATTCGAAATCGAATCAAGCCGAACAGTTGGTTTTCGTCACTGAAAACCTTGCATTCCTTCGAAACAGTGGAGAATGGTCCACACTTTGATTCCAATTGCAGATGTTGGGGTTGGTTTCTAGGATGCAAACAGCAAGAGTGCGACATATGACTGGCCACAGTTTCAATTTTATATTCGGGGTAGGGATCCGTCTCTTTGGGCACGGAGCCCATTACCAGCTGTAGTGAGAAGGACCAGTTGGGCCCATCTTGTTTGCATGGAATCCCCTTTTTCCCCATCACTATCCTATCAACATCATAGCATAGCCATAGATTTATTACTACCTAAGCAACTTTCCTAGTTTAAGCTTTGTTGTGGATTGGATGGCAACACTCCACATGTGTCCCATGTCATACCAAAATGGTCCCATATGGTCCTATTGCCTATTGGCGAAGGAGCCTTAGACTTCAAAAAAAAAAATTTGATATCGATATGCATATATTTTCTCCTACGTGAGATTCGAATCTGAAAAGGAAATGGAAGTTCCACTCCTCCTTAGCCTTAAACTTCAATTTTCTCTGCACTTGCTTAAACAATGTGGGGGAGACTTTTGATTTTGGGAGATAACTTGTGCTCCTAGGAACTAACCTCCCTTGGACGTCATTTGAAAACAATTATCTTGATTATCCTTGTTTAGACTCAAAAAAAAACAATCGATACACTTTATGGTTGTTGTGGGTCATCATATACCATGAGTGTTATTTCCTACGTTCACGAACAATCTTCGAACTTCGAATTGTTTGCTGGTCTTGGTCTTCTCTAATTGCAATATTGTGGGTACGCTTGCTTAACGGCTTCTACAATTGTCAAGTGGGTCTTACATGTAATTTCTCTAAACAAATAATCCAAGGGATTTTTTAAATCAAAAAATTAATTATACATCTATTGATATTCAAACTCCTAACTCCTCAACTAGAGCAATAGTTTTTTGTTCGATAAATAATCTGAAACAAGAGTTGCTACATTGTCAATTGCCACGATTAAGAACTCGTGGAGACAAATGCTCTCCTAACATTCCAACGGAGGACTTCTCCTATTGACCAAGTACCTACTAAATATTTTTCACTCTTTCCACCCCACAAGCTGACTCAAGGTTGCACATGCGTTGTGCTCATGTAAAATTTTGAAACTGAACAACCCATCCATCATCAAATTGTCAAATGTCAAACCTTGAAAGGGCATCTCAACTACCTTGGCAACCATGTTGTGGTTTCATATAATATTAAAAGCACATGCCTCAAGAAACCTTCCTTCGACAGAATATGAGGTGCATATCCCAACAGATTGCTGGTAGGGGTTGTGACTTGTGACACGTTTCCAAAAAAAAAAAATAATAATAAAAATAAAGCTATGGTCTCTTTCTTTATAAGTGAACGTACAACTCTCAAGAGCTGCTTAGGCAAAACATGATAAGTTAATTAAATCATCGTAGTTAAGCAGAGCTGAATAACTTGTGCTGTTAGGAGTCAGCCTCTTCCGAGAAAAGATGCAGACCACGACGCCTGTAAAGGAATACATGGGTTTCAAACCCAAGGCATGAGGATGTAGTTTTACTTCAAAAGCAAAAGAAAGTCACTTCCCAAGTTGGAAAAGACTGGAGTTTTACTTTTGCTGGACTAAGATCCTTTTATTTCCATCCATACCTGTACAAAGGATAGTGCTAGCGGTTCGACACCAACTTTGTGCTAGATTTTTAAATATGTACATTGTAATGACTAGTTATGAATTATAACCACAATATATTACAACATTTGTTTCAGAAGAAATCGACGGATATTTATAAAATTTTCCAAAAAATAAATATATAGTCCATGGTACAAGAAATTGAATTTAATCATGTATACATTTATATATATATATATATATATATATATATATATATATGTCGGTCTGATTTCTAGAAAAAAAAAATTAGAAGTGTATAAATATTTATATTTATATATGTATTAATTGGGTCCTTATCACCGCCCAAATTGAAAAAGAAAAGAGAGCTGAAAGTAAGGATTGGTCATGTCAGCACATCTCAAGGAAGAGGAGTGAATCTGAAGAGATAAGTTTATGGAACCCAATTGAGCCCCAAGTGGTCCTTGCATCATTTGATCTGGCAGTTGTTCCAATTCCTTTCTCAGGCTTAGCATCGAAGATCTCGATTCGTCCCACACGTATATCATCTTGCAGCAGAGATTGACTGGACCATTTTTTTCGTCCCCCCTCCCCCTTGTTTGCTTCACACTAAACATCTTCAGCAACACAAACACAAAGCATCCGACCAACTTCGACCCTCTTCTTTTCCTTCCTCTCGGTCCCCCATCCCCATCTCTCTCTCTCTCTCTCTCCCTCTCGCTCTCTCGGACCTTTTTTACAATTATCAAACGTGTAACTAATCCTCTGGTAATAATTAGTTTTTAGCTAATATTCATCTCAAGATATCATATCAAAATCCAGACCCTGTTATAAAAATTATCAAAACCACCAAGTTGACCAACCTTCCGACTAGCCTTCAAGAATTAAAAAGAAGGCTAATCAGTGGTTGCTCTACTACTCATTTTGTTTTACCATGGCAAACTGCATGGTTCATCATTATGGGTTAATATTATTTTCTACCGCAGCAGCTTCGCAATAATTTTTGTGGATATGGTGGCATGAGCGTGACAGAATAGGATTTGAAGAAGACAGGTTGTGATTTAGGACCGAGGATATCATGGATCACGCAAAATGTGCACACGCATCGCAAGGAGAAGTTACCGGGCGTCATTTTTTTTTACCTAGGATTCCTCGAGTTTTGAAATTTATGATTTTTACTAATTAGGGTGCTCTTGGTTTGCCCAAGTTTCAACTTTTCCAGCTTGTGTTCCTTGGTTAGAGTGGATCTTACAATTCAAACGTACAATTGGCCTTTAATAATGGTCTTATCAATGAGATTCAGTTTCCTAATATGGCCTCACAGGTGCTTAACATCCAATATACGGATGATACTATTCTCTTCCTTGCGGAAGGTAGGGATAACATAATCAACATTAAACGTATCCTATACTGCTTCCAATCTTGCTCTGTATTCAAGATTAATTTTTCCAAATCCTCTATCACTGATATTCAGGTTGGGCAGGATGCTATTGATACTGCCTATTGTAGGATCGGATAGCTCCTCTATAAGGGAGGGTGAATAGAGAATTAACACTTTTTAATTTACTTAGATCGATTTTTACAGATTAATGAAAAAAAGCATACAAGGAGATTATTTAACACGTATAACTAAGATTAACTACTCAAGCAATCAATATAACATACAAGAAGAGGATGAGAGCAATTGAAGTAGACAAGCAATTTATAGTGGTTCGGCAACCCAGCCTAGTCCA
>JAMKQA010018917.1:0-41189 GCA_024699735.1 Posidonia australis
CACGATTATTACCTGATTTAACACGATTGGAATTGATTGAACCCAGTTAATACACGTTTAACATTAATAATAGATTATTAAGCATATTATTACCAAATCGAATACAAATATATTTTATATATGTTTAAAATTATTGTATTATTAGTAATCAAGTATAATTTTTCCACAATACAAGAAATATTGGTAAAAAATTGGTAGACACGATAACACGATAACACGATAAGTCTGACACGATAAGTACACGACACGACCTAATTGACAGGTCTAGATGTATCCCTTTTCTCGCCTTCTTGCTCCCAATGGACTTGGATGCCAGATCAGGCACTAGGAGGACTGGAAAGACATCCCAGATAGCCGTCGACAACGAGGTTCCGTCGCCGACGATCATTGTTCTTTTTAAAAAATATATAAAAACTTCTTTTAAAAAACTCTGTTCCTTTTATTTTCTCTGCAACTAGGTCCTTACATTTTGCTTTTAGGTCCTTGCATTAGTTTTTAACCTTTTTAATAATACTTTGTTTTGAAGAATTACAATGTAACCCTTGAACATTTTTGTTAATGTTTTCTAAGCTTTAATTTTTGACATAAACCCTCTGATTTACTTTTAATTCATCTTAAGTCCATAGTTTGCATAGAAAACCCTAGATTTCATTGAAATTGTTCTGAATGCATGATTTTCCTGCACAATTGCTAATTAAACTCTGGAGATTTAAATATTTACTCAAATGTGTTCAGAATTGCATTTAAAATCCTGAACTTCACTGATTTCACACTAAATGCATTTTTTTGGATAAATTTGCATAATAGTCCCTGAAGTTTCATGTTTTCAAACATAAGTCAATTATCTTGCATATTTAACCCTGAATTTCTTTAGAATTGCATTAAACACATGTTTTACTTACAAAATTGCAGATTAGACCCTAAGAATCCTGATTTTGACCAAAAATGTACAGTTTTGCACATTTAACCTCCAACTTCAAAATTACATAAAATGTGTTTTCCTAAGCATTTTTGCTGATTTAGCCCTAGAATCTCAACCTTTGTTCAGGATGTGTGATTTTTGCACAAAGGCCCTTGGAATTTACATATTTCACACATGCTTTCTTTTTGTACATTTTGTTACCCTTTTTCATGCATGTATCCTCATGCCTTATTTCTTGCATCATGCACACATTTCCAACTTATTTCAGATTTGGTTTTCACATTATTTCCCTGATTTCCACGATTTTGATTTGATTTGATTTCCATCACCCGAAAGTGTACATTAACAGGCTTAACAATGCAAACATTGACCCAAATGAGGATTATTTTCTCCCATTTGAATTTCTCGGATTTCTTCGAGTTTTCGTTGATTTGTGTGACGCTTTCCGAATATTCCCGATATTCACGATTTTCCTCATCGTCTAAAGGCATACAGTAAAGTGACATTTTTAATGCCTACATTGTCCTTCGGATTATCATTTTTCTTTTTTATTCATTTCTTCTCTTGGATTTGACATTGTTTTCACATTCATCTTAGGCATGTACATTCAAAGTGGACAAGCATACACACAACAGACCATTAACAAGTAGGAAACCTAGAAAGACTGATTTCTTCGGACGTGTGGAGGTGCCTAATACCTTCCCCATGCATAACAAGAATCCTTACCCTTTCTCTGGCCATCATTGATTTGTGCATTACATCCATTAGGTAGGGAGCATACATGTGTTTTCTCTGCATTGATTTCTTTAGGTTTTTTCCTTTGTATTTGGTTTTCCTCATCATTCCATTAAAAGACTAGGTGGTGACTCATTTTCCTTATCCTTTTCTTATCTTTCCTTGGTGTTTCTGAGTCTAGTCTCCTTCTCTGGATTCACCATCTTCGTCGTGACCGTATCGGGACTCCTCGTGTGTTTTCACGCACCTTGGAGAGCTGTGTAAGGTTCCACCGACTTGGTCACAGAGGCGATTATCACCGCTCAGCAGTATGATTCCTTTGTATCAGATATCTAAAGGAAGCTAGAAGCTGGGAATGCACCTCACTTTTCTGATGGGATAAACGGTGGATTGAGGTACGACTTAAGGTTATACGTGCCTCAAGTGGAGGAAATCAAGAACAGTCTGCTTAATGAAGCTCACCGCTCCACAAATACTATTCATTCAGGAAGCACCAATATGTATAAGGACCTGAAAAGGAATTTTTGGTGGCTTGGGATGAAAAGGAAAATTGTTGAATAAGTGGCAAAGTATGCAACCTACCAAATGGTGAAGATAGAGCACCAGAAGCTTGGAGGGAGTTTGCTGCCCTGGGAAGAATGTGGAAATGGAAGAATGTGTCGGATTTTGTGACGAGTTTGTTGAGGACCCGAAGGAAGAATGATACAGTTTGGGTGATTGTGAATCGTCTTATGAAATCGACACATTTCTTGCCAATGAGGGTGAACCTTTCATTGGTAAAGCTAACAGAGTTGTATATTGTAGAGATTGTGAAACTACATGACGTTCCAGTATCTATTGTGTCTGATAGAGACATGAGGTTCACATCAAAGTTCTAAAGAGCTTTACAAGAGACTTTTGGTACAGTGTTAGTTTTAGTATCGCCTTTCATCCATAGACAAATGGCCCAATAGAGAGGACTATCCAAACACTAGAGGACATATTGAGGGCCTACGTCTTGAATTTTGGTGGTAGCTGGGACGATCATTTACCGCTGTTTAAGTTTACATATAATAACAGTTACCACGTCAGTATTGGTATGGCACCATATGAGGCATTGTATGGCACCTGGAGTGAGGTGGATGAGAGAATTGATTGAGCCTGCAAGACGCCCACTTGCTGGAGTGAGGTGGATGAGAGAATTGATTGAGCCCGAAATCGTACAACAGTACAAGGGCAAGATGAACTTGATTAGGAAGAGGCTTTTGTCTGCCCAAGAGTCAACAGAAGAGTTATGTAGATAGGAAGCGAAGACCTTTGGAATTCGAGGTAGTAGACTTCATTTTCCTGAAGGTGTCACCAACCAAGGGAGTGATGCGATTCGAAAAGAGAGGCAAGTTGAACCCTAGATATATCAGACCATACCAAATTACCAAGAGAGTTGATGAAGTAGCATACAGACTAGACCTACCTTCGGAGTTGGCCAATGTATACAACACCTTCCATATGTCCATGTTGAGGAAATGTCTGGCTGATGCATCCCAGGTCATACTAGTGCAGTTGGAGGAGCTGCAAGAGGACCTGTCTATGATCGAAAATGCAGCTCAAATACTAGACAGAAAAGAGCAAGTACTCAGAAACAAAGTGATCCATTGGATAGGCATAGAGGAGGCTACCTAGGAGCATGAGGTGGACATCCAGAGATAGTATCCCTACTTGTTTTATTAGAGCTGAATTTTGAAGACGAAATTCTTATAAAGAATGTAAGATGTGACACCTGAACCTGATTATCCATTTTTAATTGTAAACAATGTCATTAATCGTAATATTGTATAAATGATTAATTAATAGATAATCTATTGTTTCTGAATTATGTGGGGGCTTGTTGGCTTTCTGTGCACTTGTTTGTAATTATAGAACCAATGTGGAATCTGATCAAAGGATGCACAGTTGCCTCGATTTATGTGCTTGTCCTTTCCCTCTTCTTTCTTTTCTTCCTCCTTTCCTTCTCACCTTTTCCTTCTCACCTTTTCCTTCATCATCCCCTCATGAGCTCTTATTTTCTTCCTCACCTGAGACCAACGTCTCGTCCCCTCAGCCAGGCAGTGTGTCATGGATCAAGAGAGGCTGATAGCAGGGTAGGGGAGATAAATGGGAAGGGAGGATGAAGAAAAAGGCAGTGGTGCCGAGACATGGGCCAAGGAGGAGCTGCGTCAAAAAGAGAGAGAGAGAGAGAGAGAGAGAGAGAGAGAGGGAGTGTGAGCCCTAGGATGCGTTGTCGGAGGCCGAGCATTACCGTGAGGAGGAGAAGCCCACCAAAGTTGAGTGAGCTCGTCGAGGAGGTACGCAACCCCTCCCTTCCTCCTTCGTCTTTTGTTTTAGAAAATAGAATAAATGAATGAAAATGAAGTAAAATGCATGTATAATAGAAATGATGTGAATGGCATGAATATGTAGAGATCATGCTAAGTTGTATGAATTTTGTGGATTTATGGCAGAAATTTTGATGCATGCTACAGTAGCCATGTAATGAGCTTCATGCCTTTAAGATTTTGTTGTGGAAAGCATGCTTAATGAATTAGTGAATGGTTTGAGAGATTTTGAAGTAAACTTGAAGCTCTACACCCCATGTTTTATTCATGAATTATGTAGTGTGTTTGTTGGGTCTGTCGAAGGTCCCAATTTCGACAAACAAATGGGTAATGTATAGGGGAAGTTTTACTGAAATCGAGAATTCCGATATGCCGATTTTGGTTCGACATACCGTTTTTCTATTAGTATTCCACCAAAAACCCAGTTTCAATGGATTGAAAATGTTTGGTCTTCCATTTCAAGAGATTTCGATCAATAGAAGTAGGAATTTTCGGATGACCAATCCTCAATTACTATCGACCATTCTGGATGTCTAAATGCCGAGTTCGATATGCCGATCTGATTAAGTCTACTGAACCAAACCCCTAGCCTATATGAATGATTGTGTGTGATAAATGAAAGTAGATGATTTGAGTCATATATTAATGAAGTTCTCCCCATATGGATGACATGGAGGAATATGAAATTCAAATAAATAAAATTGAATATGATTTTAGGCTTAAGGTCCCAAAGATAAACAAAAATTGATAAATGCTTGGCTTAATGTGGGTTTTTGTGCATGAGACCCAATAATGGACATGAATGCATACTTTTACATGATTTTGAGTCTAGAACCCAAATGAAGGGTCGTGTTTGAATGAGAATGATCCCCTACTAAGAAAAGAGAATGTGTAATGGTTTTAAAAGAAAACCCAAGAATTTTGAAAAAGAAAATAATAATATGTTCTAGAGTCATGAAGGACTGTGTCGACATTGTGGTAGGAGTATGAGACTCTAATAAGACCAATTGTCAGATACGACCGTAGTTGCCAATGTGAGACCACAAATGGTTGATGTCGACAAATTGATAAGATATCAATTGTTAGATACAACCGTAGTCCCCGAGCTTAAATGTAAGCTAAGCCTGGACATATGAACTAAGTGCTCGAGTCACCGATGGGGTGTTAGAAAAAGACGTATCTCAATGCATATGAATTAAAATTAAGGCCTCTTGGCCGAGACAGTGTCCTCTCGCACGGAGAACTTCACCACAATAATGAAGGAAGATAGGGAAAATGGTGTCCCCACCTATTGCTTGTATGTCTGGTTACCTCTGATCAAGGTAACACTAATAAGAAAAGTGGAAATAAAATATGTGATTTTAACTAGGGTGAACCAATTGACAGCCAATGTATATGATTTTGTTTTGAACCCTGAGAGACCCTATGTTTTAAGTTGGATCTTGCCGAGAATATGAATTTCTCGAAATGTATAAAAAGATTTAAAAATACTTGAATTGAAAAGAAAATAAGAACTTTTGAAAAAGACATGTTTTGGATAGAGATTCAAAATGTTAAAAAAAAATGATGTTTAGAAATAGATTTTGAGAACCATATTTTGTAATATTTTAGGCTTGTATTTTCTCACTGTTTTGTCATAGTTTTCTATGTGAGACACATACTGAGTGACTTGGATGTCACTTACGTGAGCTTTGTTTGGTTTTCAGGTGTAGGTGGTATAATCCAGTCCCAATGCCCGTGTAAGAGCTACTAACCGCACATTGTTCTTAGAAGTAAGCCTTAGTTAGTTGCAGTTGTTTAATTAATACTGTAGTTATTGTTATTTCTTGTGATACAATGATTTAAGTAGCGTACCCGAGTTCGAAACATTATACTTATTTAACGAGGAACTACCATCGTCAACCGAAGAGCAATAGAGGTATCTAAGCAAAGCAAAGGCTATCATCAACATGTTACCACCCACAACAAAGAGAAAGAATTCAGAGGTCTCATAAGACAACTACAATATATTAGCTAGTTTATTGCACAACTCATGCCTATCTATGAACCATTTTCAAGCTATTAAGAAAGAATACATAAATGCAATGGGATGAGAATTGCAATGCAACCTTTGATAAAATCAAGCAACTCCTCGTGAAGCCTTCAATCCTAGTTGCCCTGACTTCAAATTGACCATTACTCCTATATCTGTCAACTACACATCAATCCATGAGAGAAGTTCTAGGCCAACATGATGACATTAGATAAAAAGAGAGCAATCTACTACTTAAGCAAGAAATTTAACAATTGTGAAGCCAAGTATAGCAAAATAGAGAAGACTTGCCTATCTCTCGTTTGGGTTGCGTAGTGGTTAATGCACTACATGATGGCTTACTCAGTCCTTCTTCTATGCTACCACAATCCAATAAAACACTTATTCAAGAAACCAACTTAGATAGATGTGTCAAGCGGCAAATATTATTGTCACATTTCAATATCATGTTTGTCACACAAAAGTCTGTTAAAGGGTAACAATTCTAAAGACACCAAGAAGGCGGACTGTGTGTATCGTCCTTGTGTTGACGGATTAAGAGTTCTTAAAGTAAAAACCTGAGATAGGAGAACCCCTACACAGCGTAGCTTGTCCATGGTACTACAATGCATCTTGATTGTTGCTTGTGACTAACATCAATCACTTGGATCTGAATGACTCAACAAGTTTTGGACTGGGTGTGTGATTATGATTTTTGTGAATTTGAGATAGTTTTGAACTTGATTGAACGAAGAATTATTATATCTAAGTATGCATAAAGAAATTTCAAACATGCAAAGTGATTTTAGTTCTTGGAAAAGAGAAAAAGGATTTTTCAAAAACACAATTAAAAGATTTTATGCTTGTTTGCGATAAGGTACTACAAGAGTTTATAGCTTATAGCTTTTGCACTTGGTGCTTCCCTGAGAGACGATTGTGTTGACTTAGGAGCTGAATCTTAGCAACTCTAGTTCTGATTTGTTGTTTCTAGTAAATGATAAACGTTAGTTGAGTGACTATCACTCACATATATTTTAATAGTTTTCTTACAAATGTAGATATTAGAAGAACAATCACGTCTAGTACATAAAGCGTGAGTCATATAGCCATATACCATAAGTTTTGAATAGAATTAGTGATTATTTTTAGTTAGTTATTTAATTAATTTTCTTACATTTATTTTTAAAGTTATTTATTTATTAATAACTCTAGGAGTGTTAGAATTTCACGACTGAGGTCGTGACAACACCATATTCAAACACTAATGACAATCATATGTTAACTTCAACCTTATATTTGAACTCATATGAAAATCACCTATTCAACACTACATACGAACACATATATGACAATCATATGTTAACTTCAACATTATATTTAAACTCATATGAAACTCACCTATTCGACACTACACTCAAACACATACATGACAATCATATGTTGACTTCAACCTTATATTTAACGCATAGGAAAACCACTTATTCAACATCGTATTTGAACACATGTATAAAAATCATATGCGAACTTCGATATTTTATTAAAACTCGTATGGAAATTACATGTTAATCATGACATTAAATTCATGATTGCATATAAACCTTTTCTTATTCACAATTTAGAATTTAAGATAAGGGGTTTAGGAATTCATGATTGCAAAATCATGCACGTTTATACTTAATTGATACGGATCTACCAGCCTAACAAGAGCCGCCTATCTCAAAAACCCAATCTGGTTCAAGACATCCTATTTAGCAAGCCATCAAGTTCCAACCACCACTGGCAACCTAACCAACAATACACCCACCTCCAAACCCAAGCTATGTATTAACTCGGCCAACCACCCAAAACTTGATTCCTATTTCCCAAAATGGAACTTAGGCATCGTAAGAGATCCGGCCTACCCATCAACACCATCTGATCTTTTTCTCTCTTCACATATCCCCTCAACCAACTCCAACCAGGCCGACCTACCATCCCAACTATTCAAGGAATAGGATAACAAATCAAGCAATCCTTTCATCATGCATCCATGCCAACATCACCATCGTTGAGCATTCATCATTAATTAGATCTTTGACCAATTTATCCTAATTTTACCAAGTCAACAACAAAATGATTTCATGGAAACTTCTTTTTTATACCAACTTTATACCAGATCACACTTCTTAGTGCTTCTTTATCTGGATCATGTCGTATTATTGATGTCACAATCTCTTAAATTTAGATTTCAGATATTCTCGACAATGTCTAACTTGGTCAAGGATCACCAGTCACTGTGATACTAAAGGTGGCTCCTACTAGTATAACACTTGACTCCTTCACTTGTAATTAATGGATCACCAACATTAATGTCATGGTTTGGTGCTAAACCCCATTAGGCTGTAAAGATTACTTGGCCATACCAACATCACAACTTGTAACTAAGACAGATTTGAATCTCATATTACCTAGAAAAAGATGATATTGGGATTGTATGGACATATACATTCATTTTTTATTATAAAACATTTTTGGTTCTTTTTCTTTTATATTTCAAAAATCAAAATGATTTATATTTTAATCCATTTCATTTTCTATGACATATTATGTCTACTACTTTTGGAGTTTATTTCAAAGTTGAATAAGACATTCAATTCTCAAGGCTAAAATAAACTTGGAACCATTCAATGAAAGAGGTAGGATAATTGGATTTCTACAAAAATAAATCATACGTATATCAACATTTGATCCATAATTATAACTTTTAAAACATTTTAAAAAAACAAAATAACGCATACATGGCCAACCACATTTTCTTCATTCCCAAAATAGAATAACTTCTCATAGAACAAAATAGGAAATAAATTTTCATTTGGATAGGAAATAAGTTGATTAAGATGAGGAACCAAGATGTCCTATTTGACTTATGGTAAGATAAGATTATTCTCATTACACCATTTATTTCAAATATCCATTCCAAGATGAAGCAGACAATAAGAGAGACATTCAATTATTACAATTTTGTTCCTATTCAGGTGTTATTATTGTAAATCTGACAGTAATAAGATTTATTTTATCCTGCCGATTAATTCGGACCAGAGACAGACCTATTGGTAGCATTGTACCATCCCACCAATATGGGAGAGCTATCAAAAAACTCTGTTTCTCAAGAAAGTACCTTTTTTTTATTAGTAATATTGCTGTTAGCATCAGGATTTGAACCTTGTCTGCTGCTTGAGTTGGTTAAATTTCTCAAAACGTACTTCACCCATTTAGTTCATACAAAACCTTGATTAAGCTGAGATGAACCAAGGATAATTTTATAACAGAGGAACTAGGATAGGATTTCAAGCTCCCTAATAATGGGCTAACCCCATAACAGGCTTAGTTTTCCGCATGAAACTATTATTAATTGAACGACGGACAAGCTTTGCAACGATATTTCTAAGTTACACCCCCTGTACCCTTGAAACTAAAGATCAAAACCATTTTAAAAGGTATAAGTCAGTTGGTTAACCTTGATAACCGAATAAGTGACAACATCCCTAAGAATGTTTCAGAGTCTAGACGCCAAATCATTTTCACTCGATAAGTCGAATCAAAATATTTGAGACCTTAAAGCAATTCTATAAACTTTAAACCATTGACAAGTAGCCTATAAGATCAAAAAAAATGAAATAATGTGGTGTCTTAAGCCAATTCCCTGCACAACTACAAGCATAGGCTTTGTTCACCGTCGCATAGGCGACGACTGAGATAAGCATAGTGAGCCACAAGAATTCTCCAATATCGATGCTGCACCTCTGGATCATTGCGAGCCACAAGAATCCCCATCATATCAAGTCTTTGATGATATCATGGCATCATCGTTGCTCTTATTCCCCACAACCGGTATACAGCACACATTCTTCTCCTAAAGAGAGTCAACTCTTGCTTTTTCATCTTCATCCCTCAATTTATTTCCTGCACGATCAGGTTCTTTATCTATAATTTCTATATATCAAGAATCAAGTGATTCCGAAATTTCCATTGTATATAAATCATATTTTTAATGTAAGAATAATTATATAAACTACAAATACAAAATTAATTGTTGTATAAATCATATTTTAGGGTCGTTGTATGCAACGGTTCTTAAGTTTTTTTTTTTTCTTTAAATGAAATTTCTTAAATTTTCAACTATAAATACACATAACTCTATTCATTTTTCTTCACAACTCAATCTTCTCTTCTCCACTACAACTTTCTCGCAACTTTCAAGTGACGATTTTCAAATGAGGATTTCGCTGTTTGGCTTTGGATTCCGCAACGTCTGCTACTCTCTAGTCTCCACGTTACACCAGTTGAGCCAACAACATCAAAATTTCTCTACTTCTAATCTTTCCATATTCTTTACTTCTAATCCCTCCATTTTTGGGTTTTGATTTTTGTAGGTTAAGAGTTTTTTTTATTTTATATTTATTTTTTATATTAAAATGAAAAATTTTAGTAATGTTGGTAGCTATGACTATATTCCTAATATGGAGTCAAATCAACCTCAATCTACCCCAACACAGACTACACAGTCCACAACAACTAAAAAATCTAATAAACAAAGTTCTTGGATTTGAAAACGTTTTACAATAGACCATGTAGATCAAATTAAGTGCTACTGTAATTATTGTAATATCACATACACATATCTTAGGAAAGGGAGTATAGGTCATATATATAGACATTTACAAAAATGTATATCCAAACATAATAAAGATGACAACACAGATTTAAAACAATCTGAATAATAAAGACGAAGTTAAATAAAGATGTCTATCTGAAATTACAAGTAGGATCTAATGGTATAATTAATTGGAAATATAATACAGAAGAAGTTAAAAAATGAATAACTAAATTTATAATAAAAGACGAATAATTATTTTCTTTTTATGAAAATAAAAATTTTGAATCATGTATGCAAAATTATTTAAATCCACAGTTTAAATGTTTTTCTAGAAATACAAGAAGAAATATAAGTTATACAACATTTAAAAAAGATAAAAAAAATTTAATTGGAATATTTTTTAATTTATTATGTAAAATATCATATTAACATGTAATGTTTGGACTGTCCAAATAATTTTCCATATTTATATTTAACTGCACATTGGATAGACATAGAATGGAATTTACAAAAAAGATTAATTACTTTTAATTAAATGGTGAATTATTTCATTGTAGGTGTTGTTGTCACATCTAAAATTTAATTGTACAAAATGATATACAATGCATTAGGCCCTATATAGAAAATATAAGAAAAGCTATTTTATTTATTCAAACATCAACTAAAAGATATAAAGAATTTAGACATGTATATGCACAAAATGGTTTAAAACCTAAAAAATTTAAGTTAAATGTTCAACATATATGTAATTCAATTTATGATATGTTAAATTCATGTATACCTTATAATCATATAATTATAGGATTTTATAATGCAAAATCTAATGATTTTTTAAATAATGAAGATTGACAAATTTCTAATATAATTCATAATTTTTTAGAACCATTTTATAATGCAACTAAATAATTATCTAGTCAATATTATCTAACAAGTTCTCTAGTTTTAATTAATTTATTTAATATTAAAAATATTTTTCAACAATATAGGAATATTCCAACTTTTGTAGATATTATTAAAAAAATGGAAACTAAATATAATAATTACTGAAGTGAGCCTCCAATGTGGGCATATTTAACTTTAATTATGAATTTAAACATAGATTAATTAATTGTATGATACTTATAAATGATATTTTTAGTACTATGAATAAAAATGAGAGATTCATTTAATGATAAATAAAGATAACTTTATATAATTTATTTGAAGAGTATGTTAGAAATTATGGTAAAACATCTAGTGGTCAAGTATCTGGTATTTTAAGAGCACAAACAAGTAGTAATAGTGGTAGTTTTTTATGGAGTAGATTAAATAAAAAGAAGAAAAAATATGTAAAATCAACTACAAATAATGAATTAGATAATTATTTAGAATCCCCAATTGCTTCTAGTGATTTAAAAATAGATAACTTAGACATATTAAAGTGGTGATCTGTTATAACTATTAGGTTTCCTGTAGTAATAAAAATGGTAAAAGGTTTACTAACAATTTCGACGTCAACTGTGGTGTCGGAATCTACATTTTCTGTAGAAAACAGAGTATTAAATAATAAAAGATGTAGATTATCAAAGAAGTCTGTAGAAACCTTCGTCTGCTTAAAAGATTGGTACGATACGTTTGACCATCTTCAAGGATTGAGCTTGAATTTTGAATCAGAAGAAGACGATGATGCGTCAACTTCAACAGGCAGAATAGACTCCACAAATGAATAAATAATAATGTAAAATTGTAAAAATAAGAAATGTAAAAGAAATGATGTAAAACATCTTTTGTATTTTTCTTATTTTCTATATATTTAAAATATTTTTTATTAATAAAAAAAAAATTTAAAAGTAAAATTTTGACTCAATGGGCCACCTGACCCGACCCAGTAGCCTAGGCCACCGACAGGCCATGGATCGTGTTGGGCCCATGGCCTGCCAATAGAAGCCCAACCCAACCTACAGGTCGGCCCGACCCAGTCTAGGTCCGATCGAGCCTTTGTTTTTTGGACCAGGTCGGGTCAAGCCGGTCCGGATTCCACGTCTACTTGCCCCCCCCCCCCTAAACCCCTAAAAAAGCCCACTTATAGCAACCACCACCCTTTACAACCCATCACCGTCATGACTATCCATCCCGACACTGCTCGCACCACCGTCCTCTCCAACAAATGGCGTCCCCCCTTCAACTCCCTCCCCTCCCTCGACGTCACCTCTCACCTCAACTACTTCCACAAAGATGCCAACTAGCTCGTGGAGGCTATGCACAACGTCATTCGCTCTCACCAGGCCAAGCCCCTATAAAGGTGCGAGATCAACATCGATTCCCTAAGAGACCGTAAGGACTTGGACAGTCATCTTGTCGTGTACAATGTTGAGGAGCTACACCTCAAGATCATCTCCTATCATCTTGTTCTCCTTCCCTACCATGTCTACTCCTACGGGTCTCTAGTGAGACAAACATGTGCATCCTCCAAGTGCCTAAACAATTCAACAGCTTCACTTGCCTTAGACATCTGTTACTCCACATGGTGCATGTCGTAGACGATAATCTCGCTCACCTTGTGTGCAGGTGTGGGGTCTCGAGGTTTTGGTTCTTGAGAATTGTTTGGCGATCAAGAATGTGGAAATTCCTTCACGGAGTTTGTCTTCACTACACATAAGTATGAGCAAACCCTAGTCATAGTCCCAAATACTGAAACTAAAACTAACAAAAGTAATAATACTGAAACTAACACTAAAATTGTCATATAAAAAAGGATATTAATCTGATTCAATTACCATAAAAAACCATTAGTAAATGAAAATTGAGGAAGTATGAGACTAAAACTAAAACTAAAATTAAAACTAAAACATTACAAATCCAAATAACAAATTTGTCATATAACGAGGAATATTAAAGTATGAAACTAAAACTTGAGACCAAAAAACCAAAATTACCATATAAAAAAGGATATTAATGTGATTCAATTACCATAAAATACTATCAATAAATAAAAATAGAGATAAAATGAAAATTCACAAAACCACAACTACAAAATAACTGATTTTGCTAATATATAATATATGTTGATTTTACATATGACATAAATGACATGTTTAGATTTTTTATGTTGACTTTACATATGGAATATATCATATCCTACAATTGAAAATTTGATATCTCTTACGGATTATGAAAATGACATGAAGTTCAATTTACATAAAGTGAGCTCCTAGGCTCATTTTATTTATTTTTTCCTATATATATATAGAGAAAAGATAGAATGAACCCAAGAGCTTTGTTGTTTGAAGTGAACTCCTCCTTAAATCTTTTGAATATTTCATTAAATATCGATTATATGAAAAATCTAAACATTAAATATTAATCTAAATTGTCTGCAAAGACTATAGATAAAAATCAAGTCAATCCAAGACTTTTGAACTTAATAATTTGACTTGCAAAAATTAAATGATTTTAGATTAACTCATAAAAATTATGATTCTATGAATACATTGTTTATTGACATATAAATTTCAAAATCACCTCATTTTTAAATGATAAATATCATGATAAATATTGATTAAATCCATCATTTGGATTTCACATTTAATGAACGGATTTGAGAATATACATATAAATTCATGACTCATAAGTTTTTTTTATTTATAATTTTTTATCAACCTATGATACCTATGCATATAAATGTTGGTTTTACATATAACATCATATCCTACAGTTGGAAATTTGATATCACTTATAGATTATGAAAATGACATGAGAGTTCAATTTACATAAAATGATATATAAATATTTTTAAAGCATTAGGCTATACTGGAGTTACCCCTACCTTATTTTCTAAAATAAATAAGGTTGATGAACATAATACCGCTATTATATTAATATCAAATCAATCAGTTGTTTAGTAATAATTTATCTATGAATTTCTTCTACCACCTAAGGATCTTCTGATCTAGCATTCTAGAGCAAGTACCGACAAAAATATCATATCTTGATATATTTATAAGCATATTCAAACCCTACCTGAATTCTGTAACTCTTGAAAGAAAATAAATGGCTTCCACCTACTTCCACCTAGAAGTAGGATCAACTATATCTAATGACTTAAAAGTTGTGAAATACAGTCAGACACAAAATTCAGAACCTTGTCCTATTGTGCAACAGACTTATAGGGCCTCTTGGAAGGAAAAGACGATCTCTAGGAAAATGTCAGAATTAAGGTTGTCAATGATAACCATTTACCCACTACTCTACCCATTACCTAAGTGGGTATGGATAAAAAAAATTACCCAATTATTTAATAGATATAGAGTATGGGTAGAATACATTACCCACATATTTTAATGGATAAGGTAAGAATAAACTTTTACCCTACCCACTTTATCCATTTAAATTATAACAATTTTATGTATATGGTGTGATACAAGGGCTTTAAAGCCTATGGTTACCATTTAACTCATCATCCATATGAAGTTCACATTATAGACACATGGTGTGTATGAAATGCTAAAACCTTAAAGAAGCATGTTCCCATTTCCCACTTGCCAATTGTCCAACTTTCTAATCCTAGTTCTATCTTAGGCCACCAATATGGACAAGCAGTAGGTCGTTGAGGAGTAGATCAAAGTGTTGTTGCCATTAATGTCTTGTGTACCTAGTGTGCTCTTTGATGAGATATTTTCCAAATATTTAATGTCATATTCATCATTAAAAATGTAAGAATCAAGAGGTTACACTCATTGTTATCACAACAGGTGCCTAAGCTACGCCATGGCGCCCTGGCGTCATAACCAAGTCAGGCGTGAAGACACCATGGCCAGCAGTCGTTTCCAACGAGCAAGCAAACGCCTAAACGATGCCTCAGCGTCGCCTCAACGCTTTGGCATTCAAAATGGATCTAGAAAGGGATCTAAATCTGAAATTAATCTAAAAAAACCTAAAAATAAATGAACAGTACATCTAAAAAAAAGCAACAATGCTTCTTCTTCCTTCTTCTCTTCCACTGTTCATTGACGGAACCTAAAACTAGAGAAGGTCCAGTAGCTCTTGGTTGCGTTTCCAACATAGACGGCGGCGAAAACTCCTGATGAAGCTTCCGACAATGAAAACAACGTACTCTGGTGCCTACAAGTCTTGGCAAGGCACCTTCCGTCAGCTACAACACCTGCAAGCCTCAACGAGGCACCTTCCGACGACGATCTCGGGTGTAGACAACAATGGAAACTCTCAACGAGGCTTGTACTCTCATTTCCTTCCTCCGACAATGATGGAAGTCTCGACGAGGCCTGTACTCTCATCTCCTTCCTCCAACAACGGAAGTCTCGACGAGGCCCAAGGTCATCTTCAAAGTATGTTTTTTATTTTTCACTCTTCTCTTTCGTCTTCTCGACAATTTCTTTTCCAACTTCTAGTTCAAAACTTCGGTTGAATACTTGAATTAAACTTTTTGATTTTTTTTTTATGGTTCCAGTTTTTTCATCTTTTCATTTTGGTCCTGAATTTTGCCCTATGACTATGACAGTGTATCTGTAGGTTTGGCACATACTTCCTTCGACTATGTTTTTTAGTTTTTCATTTTGTAATACACTAGTATTACATTACGTCATTACTAACTAATGTAGTATAGTACTACTATTTTGCCTTCATTATTATGCTCAATTGATTGCATTCATTCAGAATGATAAATAAATTATAGGATGTCACAAGAAGAGAACAGAGGTAAAGAAATTGTAGATGAGATGTTGGAGTGGTTGAACAGAGGTAAAAAGAGGAAGCCTAATATTACATTTGGTGATGTAATATCAAATGGAGAAGAAATTGATGGAAGCAACAATCTTCCAAATGAGTCCGTTGCTACACAAAGACAAAAGAAAGTAATTGCATCTTCAAGTAGTGGAACTGCAAAGTCTACTGTCCTAATTGGGAAGAAAATGGGTCCTCTTGATGTGTTGTGCAGGAAAAATCTCCGTACATTTGTTATTGAAAGAAGGGAACGAAAAGACAAACAACAAACAGTAATTAAGGACCACTTTAAGAAAAACGAAAAAGAATGGGTTGATGAATTCTTTACTGATGCCCTATATGAGTGTGGATTGCCTTTCAATACAGTCAACAAGTTAGCAATTGATGTACTTTGTGAAGCCATTAGACACTATGAAAGAGGATATAAGCCACCTTCCTTTCATCAGGTAAGGAAGTCATTATTAGAGAAGAAGTTCAATGATATAGTAGAAATAAGAAGAAAATTTGAGATGCATTGGAAAAAATATGGTGTAACTTTCATGTCTAATGGATGAACTGATCAACGACAAAAGAGTTTGATTAACTTCTTGGTGAATTGTCCCGAAGGTACTTTTTACTTATATTCCATTGATGCTTAAGGACACGAAAAGACTACAGATTATTTGTTGAGACTAGTTGAGGAAGCAATCGCTCATGTAGTTGAAGAACATGTGTTGCAAGTGTGTACAAATAATGCAGCAAATTTTGTTCTTACAAGGAAAAAGCTGATGGAGAAGAACAATAAAATATTTTGAACTCCTTGTGCAGTACATCGCATTAATCTCATGCTTGAAGATATTGAGAAATTACCAAAATTAAGGAAAGTGATAGCCATAAGAAGAAGGATCACATCCTTTATCTATCTTCACACTCGTCTCCATGATGCATTTATTACAAAGTCTAATGAAAAAGAACTTGTAAGATGTGGTGTTACAAGATTTGCTACATTATTTCTCACACTTCAAAGCATGTATGACATGAAAAGTATTCTTAAACAACTTTTTGTATTTGATATGTGGAACGAGTCTAGTTGGATAAACACTACTCAAGACACATAAGTTATGAATGCAGTACTTTCTACAAATTTTTGGAATGTCTTGGAAGATTGCCTAAAAGCTTCTCAATCCCTTGTAGTTTTGTTGAGATTAGTTGATTGTGATGAGAAACTGGTCATGGGTTACCATGCACATGCATTCAGTTATGCCAAAGTAGCAATTAAAGATCATTTTGGCAATAATGACAAGGAATACAAACCTATCTTGGATGTTATTAAGAAGCATTGGGCTTTGCACTTTGATGATCGTCCTCTACTTAGTGCAGGAGTATTTCTAAATCCCATGGTCTATTACAAAGAAAAAGAGGAAAATAATTCTCCACTTGTTGATTTCTATGAAGCTGCATTTCAAGATTGCATAGAACAAATGGTCAGCAATCAAAATGAACAGAATGAAATCATGTTAGAAATTGATTCCTACAAGCAAAGAAGAGGAAGATTTGGTAGTGAAATGGCAAAAGATACAATTTTCTTACAACAACCAAGTAAGTGTTACTTAAATCTTACTTTTTTATTTCTTACTTTGTTGCATACTTGCATATTTAAGTTTGAGTATTTGACAACATATTTCTTACTTTCTTATATACTTTGCTCATGTAGTGAATTGGTGGGACTCTTATGGAGTACTCACTCCTTCGCTTAAGAAGATTGCCATCCACATCCTAGGTCTTTGTTGTGCAGCCTCTAATTGTGAAAGGAATTGGAGTATATTTGAATTTGTAGGAAGGACAATTATTTTTTAAATTTAAACATATTTGAAATTCTGATTCATTTATGTTTTTCTCTCTTATGTCAATAGATCCACACGAAAAAGAGGAACCACATGGAACAAGATCGATTGAACAAACTTGTTTTCATAAACTACAACAAGTGTCTTTACGAAAGATTTCAAACAAGAAGATTAAACAATAGTAATGAAAATTTTGACTTTATACGTGTGGATGAACTAAATTATAGCAGTGAATGGATGATAGGTATTATAGGAGCTGCAAATGAGTGTCTACAGGGAAAAAGGACTCACATGGGCACAAGTTGATATAGCAATAGAAACTTCAAAGTTTCATGTTGGTCGTGCTAGGAGAATGATCATTCAATTCCAACCCACTTCAACTCCAACAACTCGTGGTTGTAGACGTTCTTATAGGAGTGGTCGTGGACGTGGCCGATCTCATACACATGGACGTGGAACAAGTATGATAACATATTCAAGGAAAGGAAAAGAACCTATGATGAAGCGAAGTTTCATGAGGAAGATGAAGAGGAAGAATTGTATGAAGAAGAAATGAACGATGAAAATGTTCAATTTGGAAGACAATTTGAAGAATTTGACGATGATGAAGAATAATGATGATTGTTAATTGTTTTGTACTTTAGTTTTTTGTTATTATGATTGAAGCATTGACTATTTGACTTATTGTTGTTAATTTTTTCTTTTACTACCATGATTGTTATTGTTATTCACTTATTTGTTAATTTTAGAAAGTGACATGTCAATTTATTAATGCATTATACTTTTATTGTAATGTTAATTACTTAATTTATAGGATAATACCATACTACTTAAGAGCTGCCTAGGTGCCGCCTACGCACCATGACACACTATCATGGTGCAGTAACACCATGATAACTTTGGTTACACTTGAAGACTACAACTTGTGGACATAAATGATGATAGTGAATGATAAAATGGATTGCTTGATAGCTAATGGAATTATAAATTGTATATTACTAAGGTCACATTTGAAATTGTTTTTAGAAATACAACTTTTACCCAAAACCTATATATTATAGTTTTTCTATCACTAACATTTTCAGCTCAAAATATAGAAACACTGATCACAACTTTTGAAAAAAAAGTCATGGATGGAATACACGTTTAGAGCACTTTTTCTGGAATAGTACTTTTTAGCAAAAACTACAATTCCAAACAAAACCTAAGTGAATATTTAAGAATTTAAATTTATGACAGACTGTGATCCTGATTAGATATATGAACATTGTGAAGTGATATTTACAAATGATCTTTATTCATTTGAGTTACATGTAAAAAATAAATTATTTATTATACTTATTTTGAGAACAATGGAAATTTACCCATTTACCCACCATTACCTGCTTATTTTCATGGATAAGAAATGGATATATTCTTAATGGGTGATAAATGGATATGGGTAATATTATTGATTCATAGATAAGAATATAGGTAAAAACTTACACTGCCCAAATCCTAACCATTGACAGTCCTAATCAGAAATAGTTAGAGCTTAAAGAGGTGGTACTAACCTAATGTTCAAATTGATCTATTTTTCTAAACCCTAAGAACATTTATTACAAATTTAAAACATTGTTTTATCTCTATAATATAAACATGCGAGCCAGCAATCCAAGCTCAAGCTAAAACCTGAAAATATTCCATGGGGGGACAAAGCTATCAGGAAGAAGCCAATGCTTACAGGATAACATGAGCAATAATGCAACAAAAAACAACAATCATACCTTAATTCCACTATGTTAGACTGACAATAATGTTAAGTCCACAACATGAATCCTTCCCTTAATCCCATCTAATTCATATCAAATCTCATACTAAAATTTTGTGGTTTTTTTTCAAGGGTCTATGAAGTATCTCTCATAAACAGTTCAACTGTGCTAGGATCAGATGTAAGTGCATGCTACATTATTTAAGTATTCATTCTTTAGGACATGGTTCTATGCCATTCTTGTGGTCTTGAAATTGATCATCTAATAAAATTTCCTGCCAAATATGGAATCAGATCCCTGAACTTCACCAAGAAAAACAAACGAATGGGTGTCAATTACGAAACTGAATCTCACCCAACGATAAACAGAAAAATCGCAAAACATAAAATGAAAAGGTGTGCAGATTCAACTCCTTCAATTTCACCAAGAAAAACAAATAAATGGGTGTCAAACACAAATCTGAACCTCACCAAACAATTAAAAAAATTGCAAAACAAAAAATAAAAACCATGCAGATTCATTTTTCCCATTCACAATTTACTTTGAATTGAATGTTCCAACTATATGTTCACATTGTGAGTGTCTATGTTCTTTTTCTAAGTCAAAACATGAGTCAATATGTCAAAAAGGATAAAAAATAAAATTAACGATATCTTCCATGAGATACTTTACTAAATCAATTACTACTTTGCATTCTAAGATATAAATCAACAGAAAGTTGCTAAACTTCACTAAGATATAAATCAACAGAAAGGTGCTAAACTACCCATGCATCGTGACCATTGTCATCCCAGACCAATACATGGAAATGTAAAGGAGCATATTGTAAGACTTTCTATTAGCGCTAAATTTCAGGATTCACATCATATATGCACAAAATACATGATTAATTGCATATGCAGCTCCAGAGTGCTTCCACCAACTCATCATTTAAACTTCAAATGATAAAGTATATTTAGTCCTGAAACCTAAAATATCAATTGTTTTAATAGAAAACACCCCTACCTTTCCTGTCAATCTTAGCTTCCCACATACAAGAGCTTAATCCCTAGATGAGCTGCTGCTAGCCTTCTTTCCATCATACCTCTGAATGCATAAACAAAACAGGTATGGTCAGAGACCACAGGGACCACATAGTTACTCTGTAACCACAATTTTGTATGTACTAAGAAAAATTTCTATTTTCTAGCGATAGTGTAAACATCCTAATACAAAGATTAAAAATCTGCCAAAAAAGGGAAAATAAATACAACAGCAGCATAAGAAAAATAGCACATGCAGAGTGCAAGTGTGATCGATGGTGACATTTTAAATTTTTAGTTAAAGCTGCAGAGAGGAAAAAAGGAAAGAATTTACAACAACGATTTCATAAGTATTAAAGAAACGTCTCTAGAGATAAAAGCTTGAGATCCTAATGCAGATTCATCAAAGAAAGAAACGGAATACAGTAGCAGCTTAAGAAAAATAATAACGGGCAGAGTGCAAGTATGATGGACAAGTGGAGTGTTAATTCTTTGTTAAAGCACCATGAAAAACAGAAATAATTTATTGACTGAGATGAAAAAGCATAACAACTTCTGCACAAATGCCGCCAATTAAAATACAATATAGAATTTTATTGGAAAAAAATTTATATGCAATAATAGCCTCTGAAGGGAATGACAAGCTGAGTATAAGAATGGGAAAGTAATAAAGTTTTACCAGAGATACGCGAAAAGAATAGTTATAATATTACTAGAAGCCAAAAACATATAATGGAGGCAAAACATATACTACAAGTTTGCGGCCTACAAAACTAGGAATTACTTATATTGTGGCATTTAAAACTTGTTGGAATGGGCAATTTCTTGGTTATTTTGTTTCCTTTACTAGTAAATTTAATCACCACAAAAGATGCACTATGTATAGGTGGTAGTGGAGATGGTTCAACAGAATGGGTCAACTAAATTGATAATAATTCATTACCTGTTTCCCAATGCTGAATGGAACATATTTATACTTGATCATGTGCAGAATTTGGCGCTTCATTGTCAGGACAAAGAGAACAATCCAATAACATAGCAGTATGGGCCAAAATACAGGAACATCAAATACAGAGAAGAATGTCATCAGGAAGGCTATGCAAAAGGCTTTAGTTATAGAGTACCTGACATTATACAAGAATCAAGAGCAATCCAGTCAGTTCAATCAATCAGATTGAACACAAGCTTGACAGAAAAACAAAATGACATATATGTAAATATAAGACACATAATGAGAATTATAACATCTACGTGACTCAACAAATAATCATTTCCTCTCATAGTTATATAACAGAACCCTAATGCATAGGTATGATCTAAATTTCCATCTCTGAACTGTTGAGTTCAGCAATCAGAAATAAAGCTTGTGCAGGATCAAATATTACCAATATCTCTTTTCTAACAGTAATAAATATTGCCAATATCATTATTAAAACTTTCAACCTGGTTTTCTTTTTACATTGAAGGACTCCCCTTCAGCTAACTAAAAATAGCACATTATTGAAATGTCTAATGGTTTCAAAATAAAGCATTTCATAAGGTTAACATTTTGGTTTTAGGCAAAATCAAAGGTTGGCCATATTTGAAAATTAAGAACATTGCAAGATATGTAGTTGCATAGAGCCTATGGACTTCGTATATGGCAAGTAGCAAATAACTCGATATTTTTTACCAAGAGGAACTTAGAGTTACAAGTGCAGGCTTATAGGAATAAAGGCTGGTACTTTCAATCTTTTAACTAAAAATGAGAAATCTAATGATGAGAAAAATATGTATTGAAGCTAGCAACATTCTTGTTAATTATTAAGTAAATGATACTTAAACAGTCTCATATTTTGCAAAAATATGAGCTTTGCTTTCTTCGAGCACATCATACTTCAATCAGAACTAAAATAGATAAAACTATTATTGAAGGACTACAAGAGTTTGATAGTCCAACTGGATTTTTGCACATCAGGTATGTGTAATATCCTGACTTTTGGGACAATAAAAAAAATACTTTTGCTGATATAGTTATTGGGTTGAGCATCATATAATTAACCTGGTTATAAAGGAACAAATTCACTCGACAGCTCTCCTACCAATTCCCAGTCGGCCCTTGTTTGTTTCACAAACTTGTCAGTAAGACACTCAAGCCAACAACTGTCTTAAGAGGATGAAAGCCAAGAGATACTTTAACAAGAAACATTATCAGGTTGGTTTTGTTTGTTTCCCATTTAATAATTTACTCAAAAATGGTTTTACCATAGAAGTTTTATGGTTATAAGGGCAAGCTAAATTTGTTAAGGATGTGTTTTGCATCATCCCAGTTAAACCCAAAAATTAAAGCAGAACCATCAAGAAGTATCAATATTATTAGTATAAACTACAATAAAAGAAATCTTGTGACCTGCTTGCTTGAGATGTGTATTCAACCCAACTTTTCACTACAGTATAAAGCATGAAAAAGGCAACTAGAAAAGGTTTCCCCACAGAAAGATACCAATAACAAATCCAGCCAGTCTTTTCAGAATTCTATGCAGTCAATAAAAGAAAAAAAGAAAGACCAGTAGGAAGAAAGCAACGTCGATACCAGAACTTGAACTCGGGCAAGCGGCGGATGAAGGGCTTGAACTCGTCAGACCCCTTGGTGGGCAGCGAGGCCCCGTCAAGCACCTCCAGCTCCGGATCCACCTTGGGCGACAAGAAGCCGATGAGAAGGTTGAGCAAGTAGATCCCGAGCCCGTAGGACACAATGTAAAACCCCTGGATGAGGTAGACCCGGAGACCGTACACGAGCGCGACGCCCAGCGTCCCCACCCACCGCCCCGTCGGATGAGGGGTCAACCGGTCCAGGTAATACTGGAAAAGCACCGAGAGTTCCCTCCTCCACTTCGCCAGCGGCACCTCCTCCGCCACCGACGGGTTGGCACCGGAGGACCCTTCCATGAGAAGCAGGTAGTGTGGTTCTTGGAACTGCAGATTGGGGAAGGGAGTGTTAGGGTTAGGGTTTGGGGCGGATGGGATTCAAAGAAAGAGAGGAGAAGAGAAGATGGCGTGAGAGAAGCATGACGAGGGCAAGAAAGTCATGTGGGATGTGATGTGAGAAATAATATATTAACATTGTGTAGGTTTCTATATGAAAATTCCGTAGTCACCTTATTTGTTTTCGTTTTTTATTTTTTAAAATAAAATTTAATTATATAATTAATTAATCTATAATATAATCTAATATGTATTAAGATTTCATCTTATTCTGAGTTATATTCACCGTTAAATTTTAATCTAAAATTTAAAGGTTAAAATTTTGCAAAACATGTTGAAATTTAAGGCCTTTAGATTAAAGGTTAATTGTTGTTTGATTTAAATGAAAATTTCACTATGTATTTATAGATATCTAATAAGTATATCTATACGGTTATTTCTTCTTACTTATATCTTTATGAAAAATAAAAAGTTGCCAACATACTCCTTATATATAGGCACCTACATAAAAAATGTCTCCATATATTAATAGGTCGGTTGCAGTGTGCAGCCAACGGACTTCTCTACTAATAAGTTTTAAAATCAACCAATGGTTGATTAGGACTTTACTAATAATAAAGTAACTAGGCAAAAATGAGGTTGCGATCTTGCTTGACGCTTGCATCAGACATGTTTTCTTTTTTTTTCAAAATTATAAATCAACATATGTTAAATATTTATAACCTTCCTAGTGAGAATGATATATTAAATTTCCTAACATTTTGAGTTTTTTTTTTTACCGTTGAATGATAAACACAAGTTCTTAATAGTATAATAAATTAATATGCAATGGTAGATTTCTTTCAAAAATTTAATAGAAAGAAAAACAATGATTCCATGCACTCAATTTCTTATTTTGAATTTCACTTTCCTTTCAATTAGAATGAGAATGTTCGATGAATGACCCAAAAAGTAGAACAAAGTTGAGGTATTCATAGGAGTATCAGAAATCCAAAAATACCCTAAAATCCATTTCGAATCTGCATCCGAAATCTCGAATTTTTATCCGAAAAAATATTTGACAAATAGAATTCAAATTTGAAAAAAAAATTCAAAAAAAAATAGAATCAATTATGGACATCCGATTCAAAAATATCATAATCCAAAAAATTAATATTTTTATTTATTTATTTTAAATTAATTATTCTATTTACATGTAAAACACTAAAACTTAAGACATAAGTATCTAATAACTAATAAATAAAAACCTAAATATTATCTCTGCAAAATTTACATATATATAAAAACATAAAAACTGAAACCCTAACCCCATCAACCCAACGGGCCACTTCCTCTTCTTCCACTCCTTGTCCTCCTCCTCCTCCTCCTCCTCCTCCTAAAACCCTAACCTAACGAGCTATCAGCTTGTCGCACCCTCTTCTTCCACTCCTCGTCCTCCTCTGCCTCCTCCTCCTCCTCCTCTGCCTCCACTCTTCCCTTCCTTTTTTGCGTCGGATCTAAGTATCTGACCTCCTCCTGCTTCGCCATTCCTCGTCGAACGACAAGCAGAAACTGCTTCCCCTCCTCTTCCTCCTCGCTAACAAAGGAAGCCTCACTCCCCACCGAACGACAATGGCTTCCCCATCAGACGACAGCGGCTTCCCCACCTCCTCCTCTGCTCTCCAAACAATAGCCACTCTTGACTGTAATCACAACTAATAACTCAATGAGTTCTTTCTTCTACTCCTCCACTGGTCAAAGTTTGATGTTCACCTTTCCTTTCTTTTCTTTTTTGAAAAAGTTACAAGTTATTTGGGAGTGTAATAACTCTTCCATTCAGTGGTCTCTGCTTTTGATTTTATAGTCATTTGTGTTGGCTTTATTAGCCATATCTTGATTTTGATGATAATAAAAGACTAATGTGCTTTATGAGAATATTTCATAGTTCATATATGCAAAGAAGACCATTAAAGAACTCAGAAGATTCAAGCATAAAAAGGAAGACATTTGAAGATGACAGAGACATACGTGCCACCAAGAAGAATTCAAGATGAAGGAAAATGAGAACAAAAATTAAATAATATTTGTAATTATTTTGATGTAATTTTCTATTTATTCGTGTACCTAAGAACTTGTATTAATCTCCCAAATATCCACATAGAGCTATATGAAAATTGCCTTAGCCCTAAAACCAACCATTCTTTGAAAAACACTAATTATAGGACTAAGGGCATTTTCGGTGAATCGAATTTCCTTGGTATACCAAAATATGTGCAAATTAGAAAAACCAATACAGAAACCCAGAACGGCATAACGAAATTCACCGGCATACCGAATTAGAGGTTTTCGGCATACCGAATTATTTTCGGTATACCAAAGTGCTCGACAGTTGCATTTTTCGGTCGACCGTTTTGATTTCAGCATACCAAACCAGTAGCCGTTGCTAAGCGTTAGAGAGACGTTAGACACATTTTTATACCCATGTTTTCCTAAAAATAGGCCCACATTCTTCACCCATAGCAAGACCAATACTTCCTACACCAAGAATAGAGCTTCAAGCATCATTATTTCCAAGCATTCAATCCTACTCTATTAGAAAAACTCCCAAGGCAAAGAGAGCTCCATTTTCATCTATCCACATAGCAAAATTGAGTTTGGGTGGTTGTAGAAAAAGAATTGCAAATTACAAGTGTAAAAGTTCTTCTCCGGATTGTGAGAAGGGAGCCGTGGTTTTTGTGGCAGTTGGCATGGGATCATCAAAGGGTGTATACGGCACGATCTTGGCCCGGAACAAGATCAGGTCAATGAAATTCTCGAGGGGGTTCTCGAGGAGTGGACTAAGCGGGGGAGGCTAAACCACTATAAATTTACTTGTATATATCATTGTCTCTTATCCCTTTCTTTGTATGCTTTAGTTTAGTATCCAAATTCCTCAACTTACATGTCATTTACTTACCGTTTGTTAAATAAACTTTATTATTGCAAACATATTTATTAAATCACTATTCACCCTCTCTTGTGAAGTCTAAAGATCCTAACAATTGGTATCAAAGTAAAGTTAATCTAGGATAAAGATTTAACCATCTTCTAGATTATGATTTCTTGTTCATATAACTCCAACATTATAGAAGGACAAAATAGACATAGGCCACCATTTTTTGATGGAAATAATTATAATTATTGGAAATGTAGGATGAACATCTATCTTAAATCCATTGATCTTGATTTATGGGACATTATTATAAATGGATACACACCTAGTGAAAACAACTATAAGGAATGGAATGAAAATGAGAAAAAATTAGCAACATTAGATGCTAAAGGGTTAAATACTCTATTTTGTACTATTAGTCAAAATCAATTTAATAGAATTTCAAATTGTAATACATCTCATGAGGCTTGGCACATTTTAGAAGTCACTCATGAAGGAACAAATCAAGTAAAAGAAACAAAAATAAATATGCTTGTACATAAATATGAAATGTTTAAAATGCAACCAAATGAATCTATTAATGTTATGTTTACTAGATTTAGTGAGATAACTAATAATTTACAATCCCTTGGAAAATGTTATTCTCAAAGTGAATTAGTTAGAAAAATTTTAAGATCTCTAACTTTAGATTAGGAAAAGAAAACCACTACCATTGAAGAAGCTAAAGATCTATCAACATATTCCTTAGAAGAACTTATAGGAAATCTCACCTACCATGAATTACAAATGATTGAGAAAGAAATATAAAAAGTTCCAGAAAACAGACATGTTGTATTTGATGCTTCTATCGAATATGATGATTCAGATATGGAAGCTTTTATTAAGAACAAAAATAAAAGAAAATTTAAGAAAAAGAAAGCTCTTCGAGCCACTTGGGATGATAGTGACTCTTCTACTGATAAAGATTCTTATAGTGAAATAGCTCACTCATGTTTTATGACTACATCTAGTTAAATTTCATCTCTAGACAATATTAAAGATTTTTCTATAGATGAATTACTTGTTGCATTCAATGAAATTTATACAAAACATAAATCCTTGAATGCTAAATACAAAAGCTTAAATAAAAGTTTCATTAATGAAAAGTTTGAAAAGGAAATGATTTCAAATGAAAATGATAAATTATGAAATAAGAATAAAACTCTTGAGAAAGAAAATGATGTCTTGAAAAATGAATTGAACATAATGATAGAGAGAATTGATGCTTTGGAAAAGGATATTGTATCATTGAAAAATAAAGGTGATAGCTTGTTTAATGATATGAGTAAGCTTACAATTAGTAAGAAGAACTTTGAGTCAAGAAAATTTAAATATGGAAATGTAAATAAAAAGGGGACTCCATATGAAAATGGATTTATTAGGGGTAAAAATGATAAATATGAATTTGTCACTAAAAAAGGAAAATGGATATCCAAAATAATTTTTGTACCTAAAATAAAGTGGGTACCAAAATCCCTCCTTAATGGAGGTACTTGATCTCTTCAAGGAACAAAAGGGACATGAGACTATACTTAATTGAAAAATATTGATAAATCCCATTGAAATGCATGGTTAATGAAGTTTCTCATTGAATAATATTGGTTAGCTAAAATCATTTAGATATTATAATGATTTAATATGACATTTAATTAAAAATTTGTATTCTGAAATATTCCTTGATTCGGTATATCGTTTTTTAACGGTTAACCGATTTTTACTGTTTCGGTCTACCGAAATATACCGGTCGACTAATTGTTCTGACAGATGATTTCTGTCAATTTTAATTAATGATTTTTCACAATCTTAAAATCATGGTTTGTGCTTGCATTGAATATTACAATATCTTGACCATTCATTTGGTTCTTTAAATCATAAATATATGCATAAATGGACTTGATTGACATAACCTACAATTTCTTATTTTGATCATGTTATACATTGTTATATCTTTTTTTGCCCATGATAAAATGAAAATAAGAAAAATCATATAATCATAGTGATATTGAAATAAGTTTGCCAATACATTAAATGATTCATCTTTTTGCAATACTTGTTGAATATGAATTGTTTTTTACCCATACTTGGATCATGGGAGAGCTTTACTGAAAATATATTATTATCCATACTTATTGATAGGGGGAGTTTAATTAATTCAAAAATTTCAACAATTGGTATCTTCTTGAAAATCAGTTTAACAATTGGATCCAACATCTACTATAAGTTAATTTTGGTATATTTTTAGGAGGAGCATAATTTTAATTAAATTTCAAAGATAAACTTGATATCTTATAAAATTGGTATAAATCATATTTTGTTACATTTGATATAAATTTAAAAAATTGATATCTAACAATTGGTAATATTTAAATATTGCTCATGATCCTGATGATTATTGAATATCTTTGAGCATAAGGGAATAATTTTTGAAATTTGTTTTTAAAAAAAATATGATTCTTGAAAAATCTTAAAACTGTAGATGTTTTCATTGCATAACATTTTTATTGAAAAAGGGGGAGAAAATTAGAATAAGCTGAAATCAAGACGAAAAATGCTTTAGCTTTATCATATAAATATTTAAGAATTGACAAAAAGGAGAGTATATTGGCATATCTTTATATAAGGATAAATAAGTTTACAAAAAGAGACAGAGAGCAGAAATTTTATGATATTTTTTTTGCTAATGAGAAAAAGGGGGAGAGTACTAAGAAAAGTTAATATGTTGTTTTAATTTGAAATATTTGTAATTTTGTCATCATCAAAAAGGAGGAGATTGTTGGCTTTATTAGCCATATCTTGATTTTGATGATAATAAAAGACTAATGTGCTTTATGAGAATATTTCATAGTTCATATATGCAAAGAAGACCATTAAAGAACTCAGAAGATTCAAGCATAAAAAGGAAGACATTCGAAGATGACAGAGACATACGTACCACCAAGAAGAATTCAAGATGAAGGAAAATGAGAAGAAAAATTAAATAATATTTGTAATTATTTTGATGTAATTTCCTATTTATTCGTGTACCTAAGAACTTGTATTAATCTCCCAAATATCCACATAGAGCCATAGGAAAATTGTCTTAGCCTTAAAACTAATTATTCATTGAAAAACACTCATTATAGGACTAAGGGTATTTTTGGCTTACCGAATTTCCTCGACATACCAAAATATGTGCAGATTAGAAACCAGTACAGAAACCCAGAACGGCATAACGAAATTCACCGGCATACTGAATTAGAGGTTTTCGGCACACTGAATTATTTTCGGTATACCGAAGTGCTCAACCATTGTATTTTTCGGTCGACCATTTTGATTTCGGCATACTGAACCAGTAGTCGTTGCTGAACGTTAAAGAGACGTTAGACACATTCTTATACCCATGTTTTTCTATAAATAGGCTTCCATTCTTCACCCATAGTAAGACCAATACTTCTTACACCAAGAATAGAGCTTCAAGCATCACTATTTCCAAGCATCACTATTTCCAAGCATTCACTCCTACTCTATTAGAAAAACTCCCAAGGCAAAGAGAGCTCCATTTTCATCTATCCACATAGCAAAATTGAGTTTGGGTGGTTGTAGAAAAAAAATTGCAAATTACAAGTGTAAAAGTTCTTCTCCGGATTGTAAGAAGGAAGCCGCGGTTTTTGTGGCACTTGGCGAGGGATCGTCATGGGGTGTATACGGCACGATCTTGGCCCGGAACAAGATCAGGTTAGTGAAATTCTTGAGGAGTTCTCGAGAAGTGGACTAAACCGGGGAGGCTGAACCACTATAAATTTACTTGTGCATATCATTATCTCTTATCCCTTTCTTTGTATGCTTTAGTTTAGTATCTAAATTCCTCAACTTACATGTTATTTACTTATAGTTTGTTAAATAAACTTTATTATTGCAAATACATTTATTAAATCACTATTCACCTCCCTTTAGTGATGCCTAAAGATCCTAACAATTTGCTGTTGATCTTTTTGTTTTATCCAATTGTTCAAAGTATTTCAATAGTATTCAAGCCAAATAATTCAAGTCAAATTAAACACATGGTGGATCAAACTATTATGAGCTAAAAATAATATCTTAATCTTAAACTTGTGAGGTGCTTGGTTGTTTGGATAGCTTGAGGTGACTGGTAAGTATAAACCTCTGGAAGGGGAAGAAGTAGCAAAAGGAAGGGGAAGAATATGCATACCAAAGATGAAGAATAAAGGAAGGGGAAGAAGTAGCAAAAGGAAACGAAAAGGACAAGAAGAGGTAATGAAAAAGGAAGAATGTGGAGAAGGAAGAAAATAATTCACTAATCACTTATTATCCATATTACTAAATTGATTTCTCTTTGACATGACATGTCTTAATTATCTAAATCTAGTCCTAAATAGAATCAAATAGCATATTAATATTCCACTACAATAAGAGATCATATAAGTAGGGTTATTTACTTCAACTTTTTATCATATACTAGTCAGAATTAACAATCATCTCCATCATTTCTTAATGGCGAAGAACTTGCTACTGGCTAGTTAAAGGTGTGAGACTTGCAATTTTTTAGGAACCGCAAAGAGTAAAACATAGAAGATTTTGATTTCTATTTCTCTTTTACTAAAGTCAAGTCAATTGATTCATGGAACAAATGCTGGTAGAAATTTTAGGATAGAATTTTTTCTATCAAATCATCAACCTTTACATATGCAATTTTTGTTGCTTATGGTTTCAATTTTCAAGGCTGGGGTTGGCAGGTGAAATATCCTATTATGGTCAGAAGTTTAGTTGGCTTGAAAGCAGAGTGTTTTTTTTCTTACAGAAAGGAGCTTTGTAAGAAATTCTTTTTGCTTGACATAGGGTGGGATTTCTTTGAACTCTATACTTACATGCTACAAAACTATTTTACATATTGACCATGTATGCTCTGCACTAGGTTTCTCATAATCACCCATGTTTTTTGTTGCATATTCTATATATTAGATATACAAGAATAAAAAAAAAAGGTAACATCTTTTTTAATAAAAAATACAAATTCTCAATGAAGTTTTTCCCCTGAGTATTTAAAATCATTCTAGTACTAAATGTTTTAAACCCCAGACAAAATATTTTGTATATGATAACTACCAAAATTTCAAGTTGATGGAGGCATATCAAGTGTCTTGATTTATATTTTCTCATATGGTTTTTCCTTTGCCATTATTTTAGCCATTATGCTTAAAATTAACATTGCAATCTGATTTTATCATATACTTGTATAGTTGTATTATTTATTTTATTTTTCTACTATAAGGTGATAATCTTTTAAATATGTCCAAGAAAACAACTTCTACTAGTAGCAAGGATTTACAAATTAAGTTAATTATTGTTACTTCTTTATTTTGATTTTTATTATACAATCAAACATTATACCTAACATATTTCCTTTGTTTTGCTATTGATAGCTACCAATACCATTGCTATTGACTGAGATTAACTATTGGTATTTAAGTATCTTTTAAAATTGAGTCATTCATTTATTTTACTTTGAATATGGTGTATATGTATTTACAAAACAAGTTATTTTTCCTTTCGTAGGTGTGATTAACAAGAATGAGACAAACTCTGAGCCTAAGGGATTTGATAATATAATGTGCAAAAACGTCAATTTTTTATTGTTGTGTTTTTCAGCACAACTTAGAATATTTTGTTGTTTCTTTGTATTTGAACTTATGTTATTAATTTTTATATAAACATAACTTGAACATTTGTTGTTTGTTTGTGTTTAAACTTATGGTCCATTTATGTTGGAGAAGAATTGAGATTATGATTAATTCTTGTTTGAAGAAATTTTGTACTTATAATTTATGATTTATAGTGAACACTTGTTGAATTATTGTTGTTGATATTTGATTATCATGTTGTTTACATTTATTTTTTATAAAAATAGGTTTTATTATCATGTTGTTTACATTTATTTTTTATAAAAATAGGTTTTATACTTGTTGAATAGTATTCAATGAATACTTGAATTGTTATCTTATAGTTTTAGGTTTATTCTTTTAGGTTTATTATTTACAGGTTTATAATGTTTATATTTTGGATTTTTTGGATATTTCGAATACAGACGTATTCGTATTTAGGTTTTTTGATCGAATTCGAATAAACATTCGTTTGGATACGAATATGAATTTAGATGTAAATAAAAATTTTCAAATTTGAATTCGAATATTGACAGATTTGCTTTGTATTCACTCCATTTACACCATTAGGTATTCACCACACATTTCCCTCCTTTCCTCGCCCATCCTATGTGGCAACGCTTTAGCTCCTAAACATGTTATATTTTCCGCCTCAACTTTTGATGAAATAGGAATGAAAAAAAGTTTTATACTCGTGCAAATGCAACATAGACTAGTAGTTTTTTCATTACTTTACTGTCAGCTCTTTATTTTCCTATTTTTACCACTAAAAGGTAGACCTAGAAATTCAGGTCGGAACGTGTCCATGGCCAGGCACAAAAAAATAGGCAAATCCAGCCCAAAATTGTACTCAATTGATCTAGCCCAAAATCGATAGGGCTAATGTTGGAATAAATGAGTAATTTATATTGATTTTGATGATAACAAAAGAAATCTAATATGTTCTAATGAAATGGTTTGAGAATTATTGTTGTATTAAAAGCACAGGAGAAATATCACAGAGGCGAGAATGAAGAATGCAAAAAGGGAGATTATGAAAATTCTTGTACTAATTGTGAAGCTTTATTGTACTTATAATTATTTCAAAAAGGGTGTAAAATCGACATACCGAAAAATAATGGTATACTGAATGAAGAAAAAGGGATTTGAATTTTGTAATAATTAAGTGTAAGATAAGAATCAGTACTCCGAAGAATTTCGGCATACCAAATTAGGAAAAATTAGTACATCATGCGACATACCGTATTTCAAAAGACAAAGGATGGAAGCAAAGATCAAAATGACACATCATAGATTTTTGGCATTCCGAATCAGACGATTTCCATATACCGAAGTTATTTTGACATACTAATTTGCCCGTGAAAAGCCAAATTACAAAAAAAAATAGCACATCGAATTATGACCAGACTTCCAAAGTAACTAGCCATTACTAGCCGTTGTATTAGTCGGTAGACATAAAGTTTTCCTTCCTTAATTCTATAAATAGGACTCCTAATCACCCCTTAAAGCTCATCAAGTACTCTTAAGCTCTTTCTCTCTATTTACTACTTTTGCTTAAGCTTCATTTATATTCTTAGCTAAAATTTCCCAAGTCCATTGGTTCAAAAGTTCATCAAAGAGGTTGGCACTTGTGGAAAAGATTCAAAACTTTGTAATCAAGTAATCAGTATATTCCTCCAGTTGGGAGAAGGTTCCGCGATTCACGGAAGTTGGTAAGGGTTTGCCCAACAAGTAAGTGTTTACTTTAAATAGTTAAAAGGAACTCTTAAGGGTATCTCGAGGAGTGGAATAGGTCGGAGTTTGGCCAAACCACTATAAAATTCCCTGTGTCCATCATTGTCTCTCATTCCCTTCTTTGCATGAATTAGCTTAATATTCAAATCTTTGTTATTATCCATTTACTGGTTATTTTCTTGAAATTGTAAAATAAGTTTTTAATTTGCATAATACTTTTTAATTCATTATTCACTCTCCTCTAGTGAAACCTAAGGATCCTATAATTGATATCAGAGCGAGGTTATCTAGATTTAGACTAATCATCTACTAGATGGCTTCATTATCATCTCATAATATTATTGAAGATCAAAACATAAATAGGTCTCCCTTTTTTGATGGAATGAATTATAGTTATTGGAAGTGTAGAATGATAATCTATTTAAAATAAATTAATTTTGAATTATGGGATATAGTTGTGAATGGATTTACCTTAAATTCCAAATCTTATGGAGAATGGAGTAATGAAGAGAAAACTTTAGCTCAATTAGATGCAAAAGGATTGAATATTTTATTTTGTGTTGTGAATCAAGAATAATTTAATAGAATATCAAATTACAAATCCTCTCATGATGCATGGCATGTCTTACAAGTTACTCATGAATGAACCAATCAAGTAAAAGAAATTAAAATAAACATGTTAGTACACAAATATGAATTATTTAAAATGAAGCAAAATGAAACCATTGGAGAAAATTTTATTAGATATAATGAAATTACCAACACTTTATAATCTCTAGGTAAGGAGTTCTTTCAAAGTGAGCTTGTAAGGAAAATCCTTCGGTCTCTCACTCCCGATCAGGAAAAGAAGACCACAGTCATTGAGGAGTCTAAGGATCTTTCCAACTATTCACTTAAGGATCTAATTGGTAACCTCACTTCATATGAAGTTCAAATGAAAGAGAAAGAAAATGAAAAATCACTTAACAAAAAATCAACAACCTTTATAGCGCCTCGGACCCGGGCACGTTACTTAAATCATAGTATCATAAGCAAAATTACACTAATTATAGTAGCATTAAATAACTGTAACTAAGGTTGACCTCTAGGAAATAATGTGCGGCTAGAAGCTCCGACTCCTGCACCGGAACTCGACTACACACGATTTGCACCTGAAACTAAATAAAGCACGCGTGAGTAACATCTAAGTCACCCACTACACGCCCCAAACACGAAAACAACGAAATCCGGCAAAATTACAAAAAACACAACTTTTAGTTGATAAAAATTAATTTTCCTTTTTGAAAATTCATTTTAAAACATCATTTCCTTTTTCTTTTTAAAATATCTAGAAATGGTTTCCAAAACCATATTCTTTCTCAAACTTTATCTTTATTTTTATTGCTTGGGATTTCTTCCTAAGACCAGAATCACTTTCAAAACTCATATCTTGAGAAACCGCATTTTCCACCAGATCCAGCCTAAAACATAATGCCTCTCGGACTCAAAACCAAAATCATAAATACTGGCTGGTAACTGGTTAAAACAAAATCATTATTTTATTCCAGGATTTTAGGACCATTCATAAGTCCAATCCTAGTCAAACCACATTTCTTTCCATTTCTCAAAATCACATTCTTTTCTTATTCATTTCCACTTTTCTTTATTGATGTTACCTTGATCAGGGGTAACCAGACATACAAGCAGTAGGCCAGGACTTCATTTCCCCTACCTCCTTGCACTGTCGCGGTGAAATTCCCCATGCAGGATGCGACCGTCCCGGCCAACCGGCCTCAATCTCTTTTATATATGCACGGAGATACGTCTTTGTCGACGTCCCATCGGTGACCCAAACAACTAGGTTCAATGACCCAGGTTCAGCTTACACCGTCGGTGACCCGAACAACTAGGTTCAATAACCTAGACTCAGCCTACACCGTCATGAGCTCGGTGACCCAAACAACTAGGTTCAATGACCAAGGCTCAGCCTATACCATCTCAAGCTCGGCAACAACAGTCATATCTGGCAATTGGTTCCATTGGAGCCTTATACTCTCACCACGTTGTCGACATCAACTCCCGTGATTCCTTAACACATTATTAGTATTTCATTTTCAAAACTCTTTAAGTTTTCCTTTTTAAAACCATTTCCATTTTCATTCTTTTTCATTGCAGGAATCTGTTTCCATGCAATACCTGACCCTCTTCTGGGGTCCCAACTTAATCCATGAAAAACCATGCTTTAAAAATCATAAATTGGATCTCATGCTTAAAATTACTCAAAAGCCACACATTTATTCTCTTTTATTCAATTTTAGGGCCTTAAACCCAAAACCACTCCCAAATATACTTATTTGGGTTCCATATTCCTCCATATCATTTACATGGGAAAAACATCATTAACACATGCTTTACATACCTTTAAAACCATTTATCCTTCATTTTACATCCATGTTTACACATACAAGGGCCAGGGCAAAAACGACAGACTGAATTTTAGGTTCGGTATACCGAAAATCCCTGGTTCGGTATACCGAACATCTTCGGTATATCGAACATCTTCGGTATACCAAAACTTCCTGTTTTAGTCGACCAAGTGATTTCGGTCTACTGAAACTAGGTATCCTGGCTTAATCTGTCAGGATTTTGGTATCCGAATTCAATTTGGTATACCGAATTTCCCGTAACCAAGGCATTCCCCTGTTTGGTCGATGAAATCGTCGGAAGTGGGAGCTTCCGTCGGACCCCCCAAACACACATCATAAAATACCAATAAATCATGGGGTGTAGACCCTTGAGTCTACTTCAAAACCCCTCAAACCATTCATGATTTCATTAACTACACAATCCACACGAAAATCACAAAGGGATGAGACTCAAAAATGACTATTGTAGCCTTCATCCCAAAATCTCGTATATCCTTACCAAATTCCATCCTAATCGCATGATATCTATGTTTACATGCCATTCAACTCATTCTCATCAATTCCAATATTTTTCTATGATTTTACATACATTTTTCATCATTTCCATGCATTTAACTCATTTTCAAGTAAACACAAAACAGAGGGAAAGGAGGGGTCGTGTACTTCTCCGGCGAGCCTCCCCCCACTCCGACGAAGCTTCCTCCACCGGTGGACCTCGGTGAACCACCTCTAACTTACACGCTGCTCCAACTCTCCTCCAGCTCCACAGCTCACCCTTTCACCTTCACTCGGCGCCTCCTTCTTCCCTCAGCCTCCTTCCCTTTATATCTCCCTCTCCTCCTCGTGTTGTGTCGACTGCCCATCCCATCGGAGGGGATGGGGTGACATGGGTCGGTGTCGCTGGTGGCACGGGTCGGGGGAGTGGGGAAGAAGGGAGAGGAAGAGCATGAATGCCCGTGGGGGGAGAGAAAGAGAGAGAGGAAAAGACGGAAAGAAAAAAACAAGAAAAGACAAGCGCATAAACTGAGGCGACTATGCATCCTCAAATCGGACTCCACATTAGTCCCAAATTACACCTTGGTGCACAGTAGGCCAACCAAATCCTCACAATCACAAGAAACAACAGATTATCCATTAATAAACCATTTATACAATATTATAATTAATCACATGTTTTACAATTAAAAATGGATAATCAGGTCCAGATGTCACATCCTACCCCCTTAAAAGAATTTCATCCACGAAATTCAGCTCTAGTAAAACAAATAGGGATACTGTCTTTGGATGTCCACCACGCACTCCCAAGTAGCCTCCTCTATACCATGGTGTTGCCACTGAACTAACACCAATGGAATCACTTTGTTCCTGAGGACTTGCTCTTTTCTGTCCAGTATCTGAACTGCATTCTCAATCATAGACAGGTTCTCTCGCAGCTCCTCTGGTTGCACTGGTATTACCTGGGACGCATCGGCCAAACACTTCCTCAACATAGATACATGAAAAGTGTTTTGCTTACCAGCCAACTCTAGAGGCAGATCTAGTTTGTATGCCACCTCACCAACCCTCTTGGTAATCTGGTACGGTCCGATGTATCTTGGGCTCAACTTGCCTCTCTTACCAAACCGCATCACACCCTTGGTTGGTGACACCTTCAGGTAAATGAAGTCTTCTACCTCGAATTCCAGAGGTCTTTGCCTCCTATCAGCATAGCTCTTTCGCCGGCTCTAGGCAGACAACAACCTCTTCCATATCAGATCCACCTTGCCCTCGTACTGCTGTACAATCTCGGACCCAACTAACTATCTCTCACCCACCTCACTCCAGCAAGTGGGTGTCTTGCAGGGTTTGCAATACAATGCCTCATATGGTGCCATACTAATGCTAGCGTGGTAACTGTTATTATAAGCAAACTCAATCAGAGGTAAGTGATCCTCCCAGCTACTACCAAAGTCTAAGGCGCTGGCCCTCAACATGTCCTCTAGTGTCTGAATGGTCATCTCTGTCTGGCCATCCGTCTGGGGGTGAAAGGCAGTACTAAAATTCAGCATTGTGCCAAAAGCTTCCAGTAGAGCTCCCTAGAATATCAATGTAAACTTCGTGTCTCTATTTGTAGACACTTTAATATGCTTGCAAATGGATCAAACCCTAATAGGATTCTAAAAAACCCTAAAAAACCAAATAAAACTCTAAAAAACCATACGAAACCCTAGGAAAACCCTAAAAATCAAACAAAATCCTCAAGACCCTAGAAACCCTAGGAAAACCCGAAAAATCAAACAAAACCCTAAAAATCTCTTGCCTGTTTTCTCAGGTAGCTTGTTGTGAGGTCCTCAGCTAGGATCTCAGGTGCCTCAGTCGCGGGCGACCTCCCGTGATTGTTTTCTCTTGCCTTTTTCGAGCTATCGGTCACTTTTGACAGTAGTTCGTCTTAGAGCTCGTGCATTTGTCTTTTTCCGCAGCTCCTTTTGTTTCGCTTGCAGTTAGCCATGGCCCCGCAGACCCGCAAGCCTCCAGTTATTGTTTTGAAGGGGGGACCCACACTCAGATCCTCCTTCTCTCACTTTGCCTGCTTCTTCTTCTCTTTGTGCGTCCCAATTTGAGAATCATGGAGGATCCTTATCCCCTCTTCCGGGACAGTGGTAGACACAAGCCAGTCTAGGGCCCGTCATTGATTCGAATGCGATGACTTCCACACAGGTCCTAGAAGTTCTGCAAGCTGCCCCCTATTCCTCGGGCCTTCCTGTTTCAAAAGATCAATCAGTTGTAGTTTCATCTATTTTAGGGGCCATTCCTGTTCCGCTCTTGCCTTCTGACCTATCTTTTGATGGGTCTTCGGCCACACAAGCTCAGTACTTGAGAGCTTTGGCCCGAGGGTTCGAGCGTATGGCCCTTTCTCTTGATCCTGTTGAGAGTCCTCTTCTTTCGATCTCTGAGGTTCCAGTACAGACCACTATAGCATTGCAGGCTCACCCCACTATATTATCACCCATACCATCGCCCCAGCATCACACCGTTTTGGTGATGGGGGCGTTATCTCTGCCTCCTACACCACAATTGCATTGGTTATAGCATGCATCACAGTCACCTAGGAATCAACCCATTAGTTGTGCGAGAGTACAGCATTTCTCGAGTCCATCGCCCGGAGCTGTACCGGTGCTGCAGCTGTTGCTCTCGCGGTCAACACCACACACAGCACAGCATACTTAGAATCCACCTCAACATCAGGATTAGGTCCCAACACGTAGGTCGTCACCGCACACGAGGCGCACACCTCCCACTATCAAGCCGGTGCATCACGTTACATCGGCTTAACAAGGACAACAACCTAAGAAGAAACGAGGCCGTCGCATTGAAAGCGACTACACTTCACTAGGTGAGCCATTGAGTGCTGTTTTTCCTCAGGTTGTGTCGCTTCTAAGATTCCCAGATCTGCATCCCCCACCAACTCCATTCCCTCAGTGGTACGATGCGAGCGCATACTGCGATTATCTTCGGGCCCTGGGGCATTCGACTGATAAATGCTACACTCTACGGGATGTCGTTCAGACTTTGATTGATAGTGGGACCTTTGTTGTTGGCACAGTACCCACATCCATGTCTCCATCCTCACCAGCATCTAGGTCTGTACACATTACACATTCACACACCACCATTGAACCGACATGTTGTGTCGTGCCAGTTCAGCAAGGGTAGCAACAACGGCAGAGGCGGCTTCACGAAAAGGAAAGAGACTTCACCCCACTCGGGGATTCGTTGAGCGACATCTTTCCCAAAGTTGCGACATTGCTGCGGCTATTGGAGATTCGTCCACCACCGAACCCGCTTCCTAGGTGGTATAAGGCTAACTTGTTTTACCAATACCATCGCATACGTGGACATTTGACAAACAAGTGTCACACTCTTCGAAATGTTGTCTAGGATTTGATTGACAATGGGAACATTGTCGTCGACACATAGGAGGTAGCACACATATACACCTGCACACACACATGCACACCCTAGAATAGCCGACCTTACCGTGTTTGAGCCTGCAAGCTCCGAGGATACTCAAACTTTAGAGGTTTCCCTCTTTCTCCCAGTTCTTTCTCGGGGAATCCATCGGGCCTCATTTGCCTAGTTTGTCCACTCTCAGCTTTTGTCTGGCGGCACACATATATGTCGCTCTTGTTTCTGTCCTTCATTTGTTTAGTTTGTCCTCTTTTCTTTTCTCAGCTCTGTCTGGTGACACTCATGTGTGCCACTCTTGTCCATGTTCCTTTGCGGGGCCTAACCTAAAGTTTGCCAGTTTGCCATGCATCGATCTAACCCAACACGTGCAAATACCCTAGATCAAGTAGGAGACAGCCGTCACAACAGATGTCAACTCCAACAGAGATACAGTCCTAATGTCCCTAGCAGATTCAACATTCACAGTGACAGTCTTGTTGGATAGTAAAGCTTCTCTAGAGGGGGGGGGGGGGTGAATAGAGATTTTCCGGTTTTAATTAATTCTTGGTAATTAGTTATGCAA